>JAULBW010068255.1:0-34581 GCA_032358265.1 Vaucheria bursata
ACTCTCCTTGAACTTCTACCAAAGTGATTCTCCTCAAATCAGAATTGTACAAATCCTCTTGAATTGTATAATTACACGAATCTCTCTGAATCGTACCGCAGCTACAAATAGAAGTAGTACTTTAGGAAGTTAATTCCTAACACCAAGTTATTTCTACCACTGAAGCGGAAATACCAATCTACCATTCTATTTGTAACTCAGATCAATATGTACTGCATACATTGTACAAACTGATGTAGGCAATATATGCACTTTTCATGAAAATTAGCCAAGCTTGACTGAACTGGACCGGTTTGGAACCATTCCTAGCTCCTATCATCCCCCCTAGGATAGATATTTGCATAGTCTGAAAAGATATTCATATCCTTGCTGATAGTGGTATATGGTGCATTTAATGCGAGAGTTAGAATTCTCAGCATATAATTCAACATGATTCAAAACTCATGAGAAGGGACCAGTGATTCTAAGGCTGCAATTTGAAATGCCTGAATCCATGCTGCTGAATGTGGCATTGAGATACCTCGAAAAGATGTCAGAATGCAATAATCAACTGAAGATAAGAAAAATGTTCTAAGAGTAATAGTAGTGTAATGAATTTTTGCTGCATATGTTTCTTTCTAAGCATCTCTGGAGTGTGAATCTTCTCACCCAAGAATTTCAGCCAATCCTGTTCATATGCCATTACCTGATGGGGATCGTGTAGGAAATGATCTCTGGATATAGTGGAGATTTGCTGGTTTGTTAATGCTATTGAATGAAAATGAGCAGGATTCCTATTAATAACTTATGTTCGAGTGAGTCTCAAATTACTAAGCTGCGCGGGAAGCGAGACTTGTATCCAAGCTGATTTGTGTAGCATAAATCCATGTAAATTATGGGACAAGGTTTCATGTGGAGCAGAGTCGAATCGATTCAGTGCAGAAATTATATATGATGTGGGACATGAATGAAGTTTTGTGCAATTTTGCATATTCTCATGTAACTTTGAAGGAGTGCAAGATTAACTCAGGCATCATTGGCATCCAGCGATTGTATCTTTTCATTTTGCCACTTTTTCATTTGTTCTTAATTATTTCTGATGCACTATATGACCAGATACAGAAAACTATTCCAAATAACAAATAAATATGGTGTCATAAAATAGAATAGTATTTTCAGCGCCTATGTCATGCGTCATGGAGTACTGCAAATATATCATAACTTCAACATGTTCTGTTCTTTTTGAAAACAACACACGTAATCTATTTGGAACATTGTCCAAACTACTGCATCGTAGAATTTTTATTATCCACTCTATTTTGTTAATTATCGCGCATTTAATGTCAGGATCCAATATAGAAATGTCTCCCTCTGAAGCTGCTATTATCAATATCGAAGCGCCTTTGCCTCCCGTTGACAAGTTATTTGGAAAAGCTATCGCAAATGACAGAGTTCTAAAATTCCGTCGAACGTAAGCGTTTTAGAATGTTTTTAACATCCACTGTACTTAATTTTTTCAAACTTTTATGTGTAGGTATCGTAACTTTCGAATTGGAAAAGCTGCTGGAGCGAAAGGCGAGGTAAATCAATTTCATGTCGAGAGTGGAATCGAACAGTTTCCTTTGGACAAAGTTGCTCACGGTACGAATTTTTGCAATTTATGATTTTCTCTAGCGACTATCAATATCTTCCACTTCATTTTCAGTATATCTTGTTTATTTAAAGTAATCTATTTTAAATGAGAGCAAACAATGCCAGGAATTGACATGCAAGAATCAATACTTTCTGGCTGACTTGTCAACAAAATGATATCTCGAAAAGAGCATATTTAGTTCAAACTAAATGTTATTTTATTTCATTTTTTTATTTTTACTTTCAGAGAGTGAGACTTTCTCCACAGTGGAAAATGCAGTGAATGCCGAAATTTATAATGCAATAACTAATTACAGATTGAGTTACGCCAAATTCCGACAAGGTGGAAGTCAAGGCGCTAAAGGAGAGGTTTCAGCTGTGACTGGGATAATGCGCCTTGAACATGCACGCTCAATGCCTGTGGCACAGCGAGCAAACCTGTTGAGACAAGGTCAGGACCCTGACCACCCTAACACTAAGTTTCATGTACATTTTGGTGGTGGACGGTTGGGTTTGGGTCTGCTATCTCCAGCGCTTGCTGAGGTATAAAATAGTATCTTGATTAATTATTTTAAGTTATCCATTAAAATCTGGAACTACTGAAATAAGATGTTATTGTCGAAAAGCGGGAAGAGGGTTAGTCTTAAATTGATTTACTCTTGTAAAGAATGATTCATATTTGAAATTCTGGATGATAAATATGAAGTAAAACTTGTTTTAACCAATATGCGGATTTAAAATAAAGATTTTATGTTCAAAAGAATTCCTGCCATATTAAATGCTAGCCTAAATCTGATGTAATTTCTTATTATATTTCCGAAGCAATTATTAAATATTCAAAAGTAGTAAAAGAGAATAATTTTTCTGAATGTATCTATACTTAATTACACTCTTACCCATCAAAATGTCAACAATTATGTTAGATTTCATTTGTCATATAGTATTGAGTTTTATGGTAGTAATAGAGGATATCTGTTAAAAGTCATAAATAGTCATCGAATCGAAATGAAGCGCATTCAAAAATCCATAAATTTCTTTGGAAACTGAATAAATTTATGAAATACTCATATCTAGATAAATTCTGGAAAAGAACTATTCTTCAAGATATTATGGATGATAAATTTCTAGGATGTTACTCCTTTATCAGCATTTATACAATATTATTTCAAAGAGATTCTATCTTTTTAAATTTTATATTTTGCCTGGGTTAATTAATCTTATCACAGCATAATGTTTGAATATTATAATGGTTTATTTCTCTAAATGAATCCTCTTTTGACTGAACAAAAAATAAGAGGGAAAATTCTCAAAATTTTAAATTATTTTGTATCTAAATTTTTGTTTGATATTTTATTTGTGAACAATTGAAAAATACAAATAAAAAGTGTACAGCAAAGACTCTGAACGAAATTTTTTCATTCATTAACTTTTCTATTTAATTAAATTTTTAATTTCTTCAGTAAGAGATCTTTTATTCTGTACCAGCAACCTAACAAGTTTGTATACAGCTTTAGCAACATAAACTTTGGATATAATTAATTGTTCGACTAACCAGTTAATTCTCCATAATATCGAAATTTCCCTGTATCGGAAAACCTGATGCTAAGTTAGGATGCAGTATGAATCAAGGATTAACATTTTTAAAGTAATTACTTATTTTGAGGCAAATTGAATTCCTTGCACCCAAAAGTTACTGCACATCACTCTTTACACGCACAATTTGAGATTTGATTCCCATGTGCTTGCAAATATTTTATCTAAGTTGTATGATGACTCAAAAGATGTGTAAACTTGGACACAATATTCAAAATCAGTGATTCAAAGTTTACTTTAAATGATACTAAATATGTACTAACCAGTTAACTTTGAACACATAATACTCAAATTTGGATTGCAACTTTTAGGCGCATGCATCGGGTATTCCTTACGCTCTTGTGGACGCACCTTTTGGCGACTATGCTGAGCTAGTCAAACAAAATTTTGAAAAAGTAAATTTTTTTGTGAATGGGGAACCGACATTAACTGATGTAACACTCGTCACAAAAGAAGAAGATCTACCGAAGAAAATGTTCGATCCTTCCGTTAGACTATTTGTGTGTAGTGTCGATACCACCCTTGTGCGAAAAGTGTTGTCTTATGCTCAGACCGTAAGTACTAGTCTTGGACCAATCATGCCAAAAGTCGTTATGCCCTATTTCACTGAGCCAACTGGAAAGGTGAAATTTTAGTAAGATGTCGATATGTTTTTTCTCATTACCTTAAGTACGCATTTGGCAATTTTTTAGTTTATCTACTGCTGTGAGAATGACCACGGCATGGTTGAAAAGTTGGAAGAAACATTACATGGTAAAGCTACTGTTGTCACCTGTATGGTTGATAGAATCAGTATTGATCGAAAAGTGGAAAAGAATAATATTTACGCTATCAGTGAGCCGTACCAGGTGAGCATTTTTGAACTTTTTTAGTGTTTACTCTGTGAATCACAGTTGTACTGAAATGAAATTAGATTTAGTTTTGAAATATTAGGGTCAATGCAGAACAAACAAGTTATAGAATATGAAGGATTTTAAGAACAGTATATGCATCACTTAGGATAAAAGATCTGAAAGGATAATGAAATGGCTAATGCATTCTAAGATGTCTTTTCATATTGTAACGTTTATATTTTGTTCAAGGGTGAAGGTCTGTCTATTATGTTACACTAGTCTGCTCAATGTTGATCACTAGTTTACTGATTGTTAAATTCAGTAATCCTCAATTTTAATTACAAGTTCACTTTTTGCTAGACTAGTTAGCCTGGTTATTATCTTTCGTAGGGAGAGATCGTCATATTGAATCCACCAAAAGGAGCTATATTGCCTGCTTTTAAAGGCAAAAATGTAAATGTGCCTAAATCTAAGGCTACTGCTGATTACTTCTGTAGAAGGAAGATTGGTATTGTCAATGGCATGCACACTACTGTAAGTTTTTTCGAATTTTATTACTATATCTTTATGCATAAAGTTTTGGAATTAAATTTTTTCATGTGCAGTAAATAACGAATCTGCCGAAACTACCAAATAAATATATAATATCCAAAACATGTATATCAAAATATGTTAAGCTGAATTTGGCACTATATGACTTTTTCATTTATATGATATGAAGCTTTTTTGAACTTGAGCTCTCTCTTTTATTCTTTTTGAACTTGCACATGCATGCATATATATAAATAATAAAATCGGATATACTAAATTTTTGCTTTTAATATACAAGGTATTCAAGTTGTGTTCAAATTTAGCACCAGATTTTTTAATATAGAAATTTTGAGTATAATGAATGAATCCAGCAAAATTCGCTATTTCTGGAGTTTAATCCATAGATTTCTTATTGGTACATAAGTTTATCTGTGATTTTTGTGCATTTTTTAGCTGGCTTTTATAAGTTTGCTGGAAAAATGTGAGGGAAACGTTGCTGAAGATGTTGATTTACTTGCCCCTGAGAAGGCAACTTCTGACCAGAAAGACATGATTTATGACTTTATGGTTGCAAGGCTTCTACTGATTTTGTATGAGCATGACACTTCCGTTATCAAACGTGCTCACAATATAACTACAGATGAAGAGGTTCGTAGGAAATTTCAAGTTATCTAATTAAAAACTGAATTATTCTAGAAAACACTAATGCACAATAAAAAATATTACCACCATGAATATTATTCTACAGCAATTTCATTTTTCCTCTCGAGTTAATATATCATGCACAAAGTAGGTAGAAAGTCAGCAGGGCTTGAGATTTATCATATGGGGTACATTATATGGTAGACTATTTGTGAACGTCTTCAACTGCTATAAACTAACTTGCAAACACAGTGCTCTCGATGAGGCTCGTAAAATATTCTAGAATGATTCATATTTAAGCTGATAAAAAGAATTCCATTGATTAAAGTACTATGACATTACGCTGATAGAATGTGTAAATAATATGTATGATGATAGGTCAAAAAATATAAATGGTATCCAATTACGATGTCAATAATTGTTCTGGAATAATATTCATGTTGAAGTTTATGACAAATGATTTTTTGGGCCTTTTCTTCTTGTATGCTTTCTATTCTATCGAATTTATCAGCTCTGCTGCTCTTCTTACACGTCGCTTAAATGTTGTCATTTGTAATGGAACCATGATATTAGGATGTATCTATTGGTTCTCTAAGTTTCACAAGATTGTATTCTGTAACTATGGACTATATTAATACAGTAAGCACAAGGACATGAGTCAAATATTAGCTACTTAAATTACATGCTAAACAACTTGAGTCGGTTACATACTAATTTGCTCTACTTAAATCGAGGATAATATACTTTAATTGACTTAAGACATGTGGATATAATACGGCCAGTATATCTTACACTTTTGAGTTTTCATCGAAATTCACTAAATTTAAGAAAAATTATTGAATATTTACATTTTGAAATGTTTATTTATTTTTGATCTTATAGGCCGCACGTGCTTTACTTGATTATGGTGAAGCTACATTAAAAAGGTATGCCTTTTATATATATGTTATTATTGCTATCAAAATTGGTTACATTTCTAAGTTCAAATACTTTTAAATTTCCATATTTTTTTGGAAGCTAATATATATGAATGATTTTATTCATAAAATTTTAAAGCATATGTTTATTTGTCACTCGCCAATTATGAACTTTTATATTATTGTTCATGCATTATTTTTTTGTATAATTTTTTGTTCGAGTATGTATGATTTTGGTTACATTAGTAAAAAGTTTATTTACTTAAATAGTTATATCTTGTAAGCAAAAATTTTTTGCACACTTTTTGTACTTCAATATTTATTAATGATCATATATATATATATTTTAGATATAATACAATTGAAGACAAAACGAGCAGAGTGCTTGGTGGTGGGGTTGCAAATCGATGGAGCACACGCTTAGCCAATGTTAAGCGATTTTTTGATGCCAACAAGCAACTTGACTCGGTGTCATACCGCCTTATTCGTATGGCCGGAGTCAGTGAAGCACGTATGCGCGAAAATATCAAGAAGTTAGTTCATGACAGTGAAAGATTTATTGGACAGCAACCTTCTTGGGAGGCAACAAAGTAGCTGGAATGAATAAGCTGAGCATGTATTTTGTCCCAATGTATGAATTTGAATACATATATGCAATATAACATAATGCTGTATCCTGTAATAGGAAAATATCATTTTTCTTTCTTTCTGTATGCGCTGTAATGTCCTTGATTGGCCTAAATCTTTTAACACTCAATAATTATCCATTTAATTTTTTGCCTCTGTTTATGGTATTCGATACAAGTGCAGTGTCCAATGACAAGAAAAGTTTCTGTAAATATTTGGATTGCTATATTCTTTATTAGCTCTACATATATATGGTCAACTATAATTTGCTAAAATTTTTTTACGAATGAGAAAAATGAAATGTGCAAATACTTTGTAATGTTGTACCCTGATATTGAGTGAAAGAATATTAATAATTATATGCTCTTTTATACTATTCTGATGTTAATTGGCTGTTATTTCTGAGATAAAAATTAATGTTTTAAATTTCTACACGAGTTAGAACAATATCGGAAAATATGAATAGTTTATCGATATTGGCCAATGTTGCATAAAATAAAATTAACATTTTCATAAAAATTAACATCTTATTAATGATAAGAAGGAAAATCCCAAAGTTCAAAATAAAGTTTAGAAGATATTCATGTATGCATGAATGATAGTTCAAATATCAAATTACTGAGTAAATCTTTCTCAACGATGATAAAATTGGAAATTATTTTAACGCCTTTAATCATATGAAAAAAATATTTTTGCTGAAAATAAGCCTTAGCAACATACAAATTTCAAAAAGTCAACTGTTCTAGCTATTGATTATTGATAGAAACTAAATACCAAGCACAGTCAACTGAAGAAATTATAACATTAAAAAAATGGCTGGCGACAAAGATTTAATCATCAAAATATTTTCAAATAATTAACTCATTTTTATAATGAATTGTAATTACTGAAAAGCTATACAAAAATGCTTGGAAACCTTTAGACCACTGGCATGTTAAAAAAAACTAGAAAGCAGCTCCTCCCATATATGTTAAGTTTGCTCATCAACTTTAAGTGAAGACCAAGTACATATTACTTGGTGCAAATCGATTTTGTAAGATGTTATATTTTTCAGGAAAGCTAGAATGTGTTCAACTCACTTTAAAAATATGTTTCTGAGAGTCTCTTGTCAAAGAACATATTTTTGTTTTGCTGGAAAATACTTTAGACTTGTGGTGAATTCTTGAGGTAATTGAATAGCAAGTATAGCAACACATTTTACATCATGTTATAATGAAATTTTATGATTATCCAAGTACACAGATGAGTAAAAAAAACAATTAATTGTTCAAATACTCTTTTGTTTTCTTGGCAAAGTGTATTTACAATATTTATTATAACTTTTTATCGTAGATTCCAAAGGTCTGTGGTATTTTGAAAATGCCTCAATGACTAACTTTTAAATAACTTAATGAAGAAGAATTTCTTAGATCTTTACATCAATGATAAAAAAGGAGGCAATGAAAAATCTATTTATACAATGCTGCCTTGTCAATGTTCATTGTTGCTAAAACTGTCAGAAATGAGCCAGCATATGAAATAAATATATAGTTTTTCAATGTTGATTTGTTCAATCTCATGTTGGATTAATTTTGGATAATATGCCTTAATACAAATTTATTGCATCTTAAAGTGATGATCTCTCATTCTTTTGCATACTGCAAAGATTTCAACAATAGTTTGTTGCTCATATAATTGCAATTTTTTATCTCTAAAAAAACTATTTGATTGAAGGTATTTTTGCCTTGCTCTGTATCAGATGTTTGTGTTAAAAGAAATGGAAAATTTCAGCATAATGCATATACTACTCATGTTAACCTCTAAAATGCGGATAGTGTAGCCTTTTAAGATAAGGTTGTTTCTGTACTTTCATAGGTGTGATAAGAAATAGATTGAATTCTGTTGATTTTCTTTCAAAGGCAAAAGTATTTTGTCAGCAATTTTCAATCATCCTAATTTTTCATTTGAATTGATCCGTACGTATCGTGTCATTGAGTATTTCGATCTGTCATCAGATTTGTCATCCACTGTTTCTATGGAAACTGTCAAAATGTTTTACAGATTACATGCGATCGTTTTTGCGGTAGCTACCCATGTTTTGGTCAGTGTATCGAAGTCTGTACGCAATAATAGTCTCCTTGTGCACTGGAGACATGGAAAGACTGGAGGTACAGTATACCTTATATCACCATGCTGAAGTTTTTCATTTCCATGCGTAACATTTTCTCTCATTTCTGCGAACACTGTTTCTGCTGCACTTAATAATTTATTTCGTGTTCTCTTATTAGTTTCTAATTTGATTTTGATGTAGGTCGTGACTGGTTCTCGTCAGAAATGCGTCAAACTGAGTTTTTGTCAATATGTGAGAGCTATGACATTCCAAGAAACTTGATTAGTTTTGAAAACGCGATGCAAAGTAACGAAGAAGCTTCTGAAATATTGCAATGGGTAAACGGCTTTCTAGATATTGATACTGCTGTATCTGTTGCGTCTCAATCAATTTGTGTCCGAGCTCTATATGATGTATGGGCGATGGGTGAGGACTACCAAGATTGTGCTCGGATCGCTGAGTGCATTCCATCAGACGATATTCGTATTGCACGTTCTGTCGGAAGAACATGGTGTGCTCGCGTTCGTCGATTTGACCAAGGAAAGTACGGCCGATCGATGCAATCGCCAAATCATAGTGAGGAGCACTCAACATTAGAATATTTCTCAAATCTGCTTAAAAAACTCTCAGGATCAGTACAGTTAGTCAATCCTGATTACATAATTTTCATTATGACAGGACCTTTCGTTCAGGAGGATACTCAATTCGGAACTCTCTTGGCTGAACAAATCAGTTCTGGCTTCAAAGCATATCCATATTCATTAGATAAAAGAAATTTCTTAAGTTCAACAACAATGGATTACGAGGTTAGCTTTCTCATGGCCAATCAAGCACAAATTAGCAATGGCACATCTGTTTTGGATCCATTTGCAGGATCGGGTGGATTGCTTCTCACATCCGCTGTCCTCGGTGCATCCGTCACTGTAGGAATCGACACAAATAAGAAGATTCGATACAAAAACCTCAACTCAAACTTCATCCAACTAGACCTTCCGAATCTCACTGCACTCATTCATGGCGACATGACATCAGTTGCTGTTCAAAACTCTGCACTACTTTTTAACAATAATAATCCATTTGACGTAGTACTAACTGATCCTCCTTACGGTAAAAGAGAAAATGAAGTGGGTTCTACAAATAACCTATTAGCATCAGTCGATGCATCAATATCTCTGTTACTCATATGCTCAAAACCAGAAATTCTAAGAGTTGGGGGACGACTAGTGTTCTTTGTTCCAACCGCTTCTGAATGTTTAGATATTGTCCCGTTCTTACCTTCGCACTCATCACTTCAGCTTGAATCCGCTCTAAGGCAACCATTGACTGGTAGCTTAAGTCGGTGGTTATTGACTTACGTAAAAGTTAGAAATACATATGAAGGTGAAAATGTTAAGTATATAGCTGAATTGGATAGTTCGAAAGGAATAGGATATCATTTAAGCAAATAATTTTTTTATTACTCGGAAAGTTTTTTTGTGAATTACTTTACAAAGTATTTTCGAATGATTTTTTAGTAAGCTACAAGATAACAGAGCAGAAAAAGTAGCTTCTTCCTGGGCTTTACTCAGTCCTAGACCAATAACGCTACAATATCGCAAGATTTTCATATATTACCCCACTACCCATATGGTACTCAAATACTTTAGCACTTTATTTACGTGTATGATTACAGATATATATATATATATAATACATATTTACATATTAATCATTGTTCCAAGAACCTTTTGTTAAAAATTTATATATTTTGATATTGAAATAATTTAAAAAGTTTGGCAAATTTTTTTCTTAGACAAAAGTTTGTATTTTTGTGATATCATCAAATAATGTAATCTATGAAATTATTAAGTTTTTCTTAAATATACCTCAATTTGTTCTCAAAGCATGTGTTGTTACCATTCTGAATTTGAGGAATTGGAAATCATACTATTACAAATCTGCGTATATATAATAGCACATAAGATACTTGTAATTGTACATCATCACAAAGGAGAGTTTGTTGAGGACAGCATTCACTGATGCTATTTGCATTTGTGGTAAACCATGATAAAGTTTGCAACTTAAAAATATCATTTCGAGAAAATAAAGTAGAATTTTAAGTTCGTCAACGAAATTTTCAATTTTAGAAACAATCAATAATTGCGATCGAACTCAACAAAAAGTTAAGCCCATAATGTTCGGATTATGTCAAGCACTATAGAGCTATAGTTCGCCTAACAACCATTTTGCACATGTAAGCGTTCAAAATATTTTGTTAAAAATTAAATTAATTTGGCAGGAAGTATTCGATGTACATTTTTTGTTCAGTAAGCAAATACATTGTTTTTCTATGACTATTCTCTAATATTAGTTTTTTGTTTGGTTGCATTCAATCTTTTGTTATAGACGTTATAATAATCTTTGTATCGAACCGAAGGTCTTTTATAAATCGAGTTCAGCAGGCTAGCTTTCGATGTTTTTTTACGTCATCATTTCAATTTAGTTTGCATCAATGTTCAATTGCTAAGCGCATATATGACTGTGTGGAACTGTACTAAAAAGAGAGAGATATAAATATACAGATAAATTACTTAATAGATCAAATCAAGTTGTACTTTGTAACTTTTTCCATTCTTTATACTTCGTTATAATACAGCATATATTGTAAATTCCAATTTTTGTACAAATAGAAAAGAACGCTGTTTGTCGGCTTACACTGATAAAAAGAAATGACATATTCATTTAAAAATCAAAGAGAGTTTTCCATTGAATTGATGAAAACATGAGTGAATGATGTGATAGCTTGGTTAGCAGTTAATACAAAAAGTGTTCAATATTTGAATTAAATCTGAAAGTTGGCCTTGTTATAAGTGAGACCAATGTAAAAGCAAGAGTTCTGTAACAATCATGTATAAAGTGCAGTACATTGAGATCTGGCAACATTTTCATGCATAAAACTTCTGTCAGGCAGCATTGTGTTAATATGATAAGAATATTTGTGAGATGCTCAAATTGAGGTTACAAGTTGCAATCATCAAAGTACTTAATATTGATTGTCCACAAACAGCACTATTACCAACAAAATGGGGCAACAAGATATCAGGCAATTTTGCTATCAAAGATTATTCCATTAATGAGTTTTATTGCAAAATTTTTTATTATCAGTGATTCGCGTTCATATCTCAGATACAAAAGGAATTGGTAGCCTGCTATTTGAACATGAATTCCTTATATCTACATTTTATATTGCTATAGAGCTTAAGTAGATAAAATGAAATTTAAGTCAAAGAAGTTGCTTGAGAGTTTTATATGAGGAAGTATGTATAGACATATATGCATACCAAACTTTAGACATACGATGAAAAACCTTGGAATATGTTAAGCTTATCAGTTTTTCAGTATTAAGGGAGAGCATAGTTCTAATCCATTTCTTACTGTCTTTGTAGCACTTTCTGTATGATTCTTACAATGACCCTACACTTTAAAAACGATAAATTTATACCCCAGAGATTTTACTTCATGGTCAGCCAGCAAAAGGATCGCCAAGCTGAACCCACTTTTCTCATGTTGAAGGTGAGGGCTAACAGGTAAGATAATTCAGCATAGTTTTTTCTGTTTTGTTTACTTTATGAATATAATCAGCAAAAAGAATCTACAATTTTGTGAATTATAAACAGTTTAAAATGAAAAGAATAGATAGATTACCAATAGTTTTAGTTAGAAAAAAAGGAACGGAACAAAGTGGCAACAACATACTAAACCTTAAAGCAGGCTAAATGGACGTGATGACACATGGCTACTCTATTCTGATGTCACCAGTTCATGCTAATAATTGTAATACATAGGAATGACTTGAAATAATCCTAAAATCTGCGAACGAAACAAGTGAGTTTTAGTTGATACGTTTGAAGGATTTATTTTCCTTTAAAAATGAATTACCCGTTTTTTATGTTACGCGGGTTTGACTTCTTCCAAACACTAAATAATAACAATATTACAGCATGCAGTCTTTAGCATCATTAATCTGAGATTAATGTTGTACGACTTAGATTCATTTGCACTCTCCCTGAACTAGATCATTGTTGCTAAATCCTTAGGAACGATGAAGCACGTAGATCGGAAAATGAAGCCGCCTGCACGAAGTGTTAAGAATACTGCGATGCAAGGTGCAAGGTCCGATGTTTACAAGAAACGGAACGAGATGCTAACAATGGATTTGAATCGCGTCGACTTTATTAACAACGATTCTAGCCCATATCCACGATGGATAAACCATCTTCCAGAATACAATGCTAATTACAATTTTCCTTCAGTGGAGCCAAGTTTGGAAGCCCCAAATCCAATCGTCGAAGAAACTTCAATATTAAAAGAAGAAAGGATTCGCAGAGACAATGAGCGTTTGTATAAAGAAAAAATTGAAAATGAAAATCTCTCAAGAGAAAGTGCTCGTCACGTACTTACTCAATATTTTAGGCGCTTGCGTCGAAAATGGCACAAAGAAAGCGAATGGTACTTAAATGTGACCTTCCCAAGTTATCTTCCCGATCCTTTGATGGGATCAGTGTTTTTAAGAGATCCTCTTGTCGTTGAAAACCTGTCCCAATACAAACCCTCGGTCGTCGAAGTCAAGCACAAGTCAAAGTTAAATTTTAACAAGGATTTGGGAGTAGACGTTAACCAAATTGACGAGAAAGCTTACATGTTCCAACCTGTTCCTGACCCACTTCATCCCAATGATATTGCTATTTTAGATATGGACAAGGTCAAGCCGAAGAAAAAGAAAAAAGTCGTTAAGTCGAAGAAACATGCAGATTTTCGGACGCTCCGAAGTAATATCGATCTCGATCTTCCTTGGATTATGCGCACTACATACATTACCAAGACGTCATCAACTGCATCGCGCATTACCGAAATGGCGCGTACAAAGAAGCTCCAAGAAGAAAAGCTTAAAATCGAAGCTGCTCAAGAGGAAATTATCGATCGATTGCAACTCGCTTCGCAGTCCTTTATCGATGCTCAAAGTAAAGAGCCAATTATACATCATACAAAACCAGAACTCACGGTAAAGTGGGAAATGCCATTTTTTCCAGATATGGCTTTACTGGATAACACCTACACTGACGGCGTACTTGATAGCGATCCCACCAATGAAAATCGTCGATTTCCAGGGCCAAAAGATATGCGCCAGCTACGGGCTGATAAAGCATTCTTTGGAAATGTGCGAAGAGTCACTAAGACAGCAGGAGACGATTATATTTGTGGAAGTTATTTAGTTCCGCGGAAATTGGATGCTGAATATAGCTTAGGAAGTCAGGAAACATTTTCATGGATCAAGGACTTTAAGGTCAGCAATAACTATTGGCAAAATTATGACAATTTTTGTAGCTTTTCTACTATGACTGCTAAATCCAGTCACACTTAAATTTGCGTTTATGTGCATAAACGGAATTATATTTGTTGCTTTTCTTCCATTGCTATGACCGCTGGATCAGGACATGTATTTGGGAATGACGTAGATGTTGTGATATATATTGTTTTATAATTCTTGTAAAAGGCTAATTTATTTATTTCAAACTGCATTATAAAAAGATTGAGGCCTAAGGGCATTGGAATTTTATGCTGAATTTTCTCAATTAATAGTACCAGGACCTATAAATTAGAGATGCAAGAAAAAGTTACCATTGACGTATCAGGACCATATAAACACAGATATTATTAAACAACAAGGGATTGCTTTTGTAAATTTCTACTTTTATATAACGTATTAAAAAGTTATATCATATTTATCGAATATAATAATTAAAAGGAGTAATTTTTGAACACAATACCTTGGAATTCATATTGGAAAGAGTCGGGTAGCATTGTGATTCAATAATGAGAAGCAAAAAATTGTATCTTGAGGGGTCTGCATTAATTTGACCTCTTCAAAGTTGCCACATGTCAATGTACAAAATTTACAGGATATTAATGTTTATGTGAGGCATTAAGACAGAGTCTAATTGTTATTTTTCAGTTAGTATGCATTTATGTGGATGATATAGACCTTGATATTTTAAAGTACCATACTGAAACTGAAGTTGTGCGTGATGTTATTTTTCAATGTATTAAACAAAAGCTAATCGAATTTAAGATAATTTTTTAAAAAATTGAAGATGGAATAAAAAATTTTGCTCATTGAGACTTTTTCTTGATTACAATATATTTATTTAATTCTTGCCTAGATTGCTGTAACAAATTTTCCAATGGGTAAAGACCCAGCTGGCACTATTGTCCACCCAGTTTCGAATACAGTTTTCATGGTGGACGAACAAAATATGCGAGCAACATACTGCCCTATCGCAGCACGAGTAAACATTAATCACCTTCCAGCCGAAAATATTGTTCGCAGAGGTCGAAATATTCGAATAAAACGCCGAAATTTCAATGCTTCCGAACTCAAAGCAATCAAAGAAAAGAGAAAGAAAGAGCTGCGAAAGGAAGAGAAGGGGGGGAGTACCCGGGGAGGGGGAAATGAGAAAGAAATAAGAGTGTTTTCGGAGGGCACCAGTGCAAGTAGTGGTACCAGTAGCAATAGCGATGCAAATTCTGATAGCGATGTTTCCCCGAAAAAGTCGAAAGTGCGCTAAGGGTTTAAGCGAAATGCATTTATTATAGCATGAATATATGTTTTTCCCACTTATTTGTTGCTCCTGGATTTTGCCAACATTTCAACAAAATATAATTTTTTACGAGGGATAATATTTTGTCAAAATGTTGAATAGGCCTCTTAATTATTTTAAAAGTAAGATCGATTAAGGTTAATTTGATGATAGTAAGATGCCTTAAGAAGTTGTATCATGATTGGTGATGTTATTATATTGAAACTGATGACATTATCTTCAAAATTTTTCAATTACAAAGAACTATCTCTTAAAATTTTAATTCTCTTTTCAAATTTTAAAAATTGCTGCTCAGTAAGGATTTTCAAGAGTGCTGCTTTACTTGTAGTGCCATCAGTTGCCCTTACACAGTGTGCCAGCCCATATAGACCAATAGGAATAGCTAAAATTAAAGAAGAAAATAGCTTATGTGGCCAGTAAACACTTTGGATTGGTTCATTTCATTCTAAATCAAGTAAAATAGGTGATGTTTTTTCTCTAAATATGCTAATTTTTTTTGCAAAATAATTCTGTAGGTTATGGGATGCCAAAATTATTCCCAGTAGTACTTGATTTGTACCGAAGGAAAATTTAGCATTATTGTACTCGATTTAAATGTGGGCGGGGCATATAAGGCATTGTCAGTTGAACTTTTACTTTTATTGCTGAATGTCCGCTTACCATTAATATTTTGAAAATCCTATAGTTTGTTTCATTTTGATGTTATTAATATGTGGAATATTGCTTCTCATAAGAAACTAATCCCTATTTTAGTATTATTCATTGTGCCACCACGACTTATGGCTGTTATTCAATCGATTTCTGTTTCAATATTTCTTCTGATTTATCTTTAAAATAGTCAATGATCATTGATGTGACAAAAATTAATATAATTGAATATGAAAATAGTCTTACTAGGCTAACAAACTAAATTTCAATCGGGAGTACTCAAATAGCAATAAAAATGTTCAAAAATCTTGACGTAAGTTTGTCATTAAGTTTTTATTCACTATAAATGTGGCCGCGTGGCGTAGTGGAAGCGCTTTCGCCTTCTAAGCGAAGGGTCGTGGGTTCGAACCCCACCGTGGTTGCGTGACTTTGAATTAATAACATTTCTCTTTTACATATCAAACATCTTAACATAAAATTAATATAAAATTACATTATGATTGGCCTAATAAATGTAACGGTAATTTCATTGTAAAAATCGATGATTCAATCTAGTACAGAAATACTTTTCTAAGAAGAAAATAGATAGAACTTTATTAGGGCAGCAATGATTTTGAAAGATATACGCATAGCATTTGAGGGCAAAATGGAAAGCATGATGGAGTTCGAAGAATTTCACACGAGATTAATTCAATTGGGTGTGAATATATCCATCCCAAAAGCTTTGCGATATTTTCGAGTTTGCGATGTTAATCATCGAAATGAAATCAATTTCGATCAATTTCAGGTTTGCGGCGCTGTTATTTTATAGTAAATTTCTTCCTAAAGGAAGAGTTTTGAAATGTGCAACGAAACAATAGAAATATAAAATTTACAGCAAATCATTTCATTTGGTCTCAATCATCACTCAAAACGAAATTGCTTCTCAATTCTTTTTTTTGCGGTTTGCGGAGCTCTTATTGTCTATCAAACAGTCCTCTGAAAATGTCCATGTTAAAATAGATTTTTAAAATATGCGGTGCGATCTATGGCAAAGGAAAATTATTTCGAATCAGGGATGTGATCGTTTTCTCTGCTCAAATCAATATTTTTCACATTGAAGTCAAGCGCATTTTATTATCTGACATTTCTATTTGAGTGTCAAGTTTAAAATTAGTAACATTCATAAAAAAGTATCAACAAATGTGTAAAATGCATGTTCACATTGAATAAACCTTGGGTAGGTTGCTATATTTGCATTGGATCCAGATTGTGGAAACTCAGTAGGTTTTAGGCCAAATTTGCTGCTAAATCCAATTGACCTCTTCCTCACGTTCGATAGTTCAAGAAGTAAGCATTATTATTTTTTAAGTGCTTTGTTATAGTGTACGCGTCTTCTTGCTCTCAATTAATGATATTACTCAAATTTTGAATTTTATGTGCAAAAATTTTATTCTTTACAGCATTTGAATACGATTTATTACCAAATGTAAAGTTACTTAGAGGATTAAAAGAATTAGCTCTTTGTCTTAGAAAAAATAAATTTGACCAAAAAGTATTATAATTTGTCTTTTTATTTCCAAACAGATAATTTTTTTGCTTTTTTTTTATTTTTTGGAAGGTTTGATTACTCATTTATTATATGATTACTATTTGTCTTTTTTGCTTGCCACATTATTCAAATTCATTTATCATAGTGCATTTTTAAAGAAATTAACATAATGGTAACACTTACTGGTACAGATTAGTTTATTTCCATCTTAAAATGACTACAAAAAGTGAGATTCAAAATGAACCCTCCAAAAAAGACAGTGCAACAAACTTTTGAAGCAGCAAAATGGTATCAATAGATAGTTCTAGTTAACTTGACCTATTAATTTAGCAAGTTTTATGTGCTGATAGCTTACATAATTTGGGCGTACAGTACAATTTCTCGAACTAATAAGACGAAGAATAGGCACTACGTACACAGTGAACTTTGGGCGTAGCAATTCCATTAGGACCTCTAAATTCATTAGTTATATCCAAAATATTATGGCAATCACTGCTTAATAAGCTTACAAATATTCAGCCTAGCCGCATGTTCTGATTACTTATGCTCGGGCTCAAATTGTTCCAGCTGTATCCATCTAAGACACATTTTTCGGCTTATAAGCTCAGTTGGAAATTAAGCCCATAAAAGCTGGTCCTGCAGTAGGCTCTTGTTGAGTTGCAACTACTACATTTCTAAAATCTGAAACTGAACTTGACACAATTTGACCTTTTTATTTATATGCTATAGTTAAAAGTTTGCTTTATCTGAAAATTTGAAGTTCACTCTATCGTCTATTTGTTAGAAGTGAACATTTGTTACAAGTGAAAATTTGTTACAAGTAAAAATTCAATATAAGTAAAAGTTCATCAAAATATTGAGTTCTTTAAATCTGGAATTCAATGTAATTCAAAGGTATTACTATCTGAAAGCTAAAAAACTTCATTTAGTTATATGAAATCTGTTTGTTAGAAGATGTTAAAAATTAATAGAAAACTCATTTAAAGGGGCAAAATGCTGCTATATATTGTATTCACTTCTTAGGTAGAAATATTAGCCAATCAGACATGTTTTTGGCATTTGAAAGCTTTGGATTTGTCCTTACAAGTAAGAAAAAGGAGAAATTGCTGAAACAATTTTTAATACCAAAAGCTCCTCAGATCGAGTATGATTTGTTTCGAAGGGCATGGATGAGCCTAACTGATGTTGAAAAGGTACTTTAATGTTACAATTTGAAACTCTAAAATCTTTACTCAAACACATAGCATCGTACTTAATTTTGCTTTTGGCTTTAGTATTGAATGCTTGTTAACATTTTTAATTACTTTAATATCTGAATGTATGGAATTGTCAACTGTACATGTTAAGTTCATTGAACTTTGAATCGTACTTCCTGAGCTGTTTATTGAACTATGAACTGCACAAATTTTAACTATTAATTGAACTGTGAACTGCACAAATTTTAACCCTTTATTGAACTATGCTGAGTGATGTTAACACAATAACATTTTTCTTTTGTATTAATTGTACTCTGTTATGACTGAATCTTTCAATAAAAAATATTTGCCATTATTTTCTGCAAAAACATTGACAACCATTTATACAAAGTAAAGCTCATAATTGATGGCCAGAAAATAAAAATTTACAATTAAATGCTTCAAAAAGCTTTTAACTACTAATTAATATTTTTTGATATTGCTGCAATTGCAATTTGCTAATTAACATTATGACATCAAATTGAAGTTTTGAAAACAATTTTTTTCTAAAAAAGTACTTTATTTTCAGAACCTGCACAATCTGATTGGTGGAATTTGATGTGAATTGGCAGAGAGAGAGGCTTTGAGATAAAAACATGACTTTTTAAAATTATTTTTCTGTAAGAAAGTACTCTCTTTTTTAGTAACTGCATAATTTGATTGTTTTTTCATGTCATTAGCTCCTTGAGGGAAGTTTTTTAATCCTGTTAGTTGATTTTTTAATGAAGCTTGTTTGATTTTTTCATGATGTCCTAGGAGTTGAAGGATCGTGGGATAAAAGTGTCTAAGTTTAGTACAAAAGCACAGCTCTTACGACAATTAGAGCAAATATTGGATGAAGAAGAAAATCTAGAAGCGTTTTCATTGGCTGAAGCTGAAAGGTAATATAATCTTTTAGAAGGTTTTTTTCAAAAGTTTATATTTCAACAAATGTAGATTTATCTGTATACATTTAAACTTTTATATATATATATTATCTCACATATGTATACAAACAAAAATACATATTCTTGTCAATGCATACATCCTTGCATATTACATGCAAACATAAATATGTAATTTAATACTTCAGATGGGGTCAAAATAATGTACTAAAAAAAGAGATGCTTGCAGCATTGTCAAAGGTCAGAAATCGTTCTATTATTGAACTTCAAAATGCATTGGATGCAGCTGGAAGTGCATATATTTTTGGCACCAAAACGAATGAAAAGTTCAAATACGTTCCTAGCAATAATGTTACTCAACATGGGTATAAATTTCAACACCCAGATCTTGTTTGTGACCTTTGGATGAAAAGGATAGACTGCTCAAATATGCTGAAAGGTCATAGCCGTAATATGAATATATATTTGTATACATTATTAAACTATGCTCAGTAGCGTTAGATATAAATAATCTGTTGAGACAACCAAATTGATTTATTGTAAAACATTTAATTTACCTGAAATTTGTTTTATCCAAAATTTGTAATGTGCAACATTCATTATATACAAATTTTTTTGTTATAGCCAAAAATTTTAGGCTAAGCTTGGCATAGTTTAACTTTTCACTTATTCATTGTGAGTAAAACTCATTAGAAGCAAATTTGCTGTATTCAAAATAACTTTTTGACTTTCAAATTAAAATATGTAATTTGGTAGAAAGTTCAAAACACTTTATAATAAAAAATATAATTGAACTACTTGCAATAACTAGTTCAATAAATTTAATTTAAATAATGATTGAAATTGAGCCATATTTACCCTAAATTTTTTATCCAATCAGATTGTGCTGAAACTACAATTGAAACTGAAAACTGCGCTGAATTTTTGACCAACCGGTTTTTGGATATTAATGTTAGTAATTGCACTGCGGGACTATGGGCTAAAAGCATAAAGTCAATTACAAATCAGGATAATATGAGTTTTGCCTTGAGCCAATACAACGATTTATTTGTACTAGAAGAGAGCAAATGTACCAGAAATTTTCTGCAAGAAATTGGTAAATATATTTCTTATAGCTAATCAACTAGCCAGTCATTTATAGATAAGTAGATGTTAAAAAAGCTAGTCAACTAGCCAGTTATCTATAGATAATTAGGTATTAAAAAAACTGATACTGTTGGATGTATCAAAAACTATTGGTTAATTGGACATATCAGACTAGAGGTATCAACATACATACGCAAAGAGAGGTTGATTAAAGCTATTAAATAATAGAATATATCACTTAGTAGACCGTCAATATATAGAATACAAATTGTATTGGTAAACTGGGTAGATTGATAAAAGGTTAATTAAAATTCAAATACATTTATTTTGAAGTATTTTTTTGTATAAGCTAAAATATGTCAGTACATGTTTCCAAAAACATATAAATACCTTTGTGCACAATCTCAAAAATCCCTTTGCACAAAATCCTTTGAGTATACTTTAGTTTTTTTCAAATATAATGCTAGGCCTTTTATTCGGTTAATTACTTGATTTTTTAACATCAAGTATTGAAATTTTAAACAAAATTCATAGTTGTAATTGAAGGAAAGTATAAAAGTTTGTTACCATTTATTTTTACTACGTATAGATAATGTCCATGAGGCAATCAAGTTGACTAGCCAGCCATCTGAGAGTATTGTTGGTAGACTAGATATGAGTGCTGATATGACTCATTTATGCACCAGTGAGAATGATTTATTCAAAGAGCTTAAGGAATTATGCAAATACTATGGAATCTGGATAGGTTCAAATGATGTCAATGTAAATTTTTTTACAATTATAATTGCCAACTTCTTTTGAACATATCCTCCTGGAAATACTTCCTCTATGTATTCGAATAGTTCTTCTAGTAGATGTTGTATTCGAATAAGATCTCTAGTAGTTGTTATGCTCAAATAGTTCCCCCAAAAGTATTGTATTTGAATATTTCCAAAAATAGGTGTTGCATTCATTTAACTAATATATAGATTTACAAATCGAATACCTATTTATTCCTTTAACATTTAGAAGTTTTACATTTTAATTTTGAAGTCAATATTTTTGGTCCTATAAAATATAGAATATAAATAATTAAGCAGTCTGAAAAAACGCAAGGAAAAAATAATAGCATGCGGTAATTGGAAAGTCAAAATTGAAATAGAAATTCTTTTCATTTTTGCATGCCAAAAATTTGAAATATTTAACTATGAACTTATTTTGTTTTCTTGCAGAAGGTGATAACTATTTTCCTCTGCTTTTTTGTATAAGTACATTCTCGTTTTAATATTCATACATACTATGTGTTGTATTCAAATAGTACCAGGTGGTTAAAATAATCTAAATTCTCAAATACAATATGACTAAGAACATACTTTCATTGATATCATAGCAGAATGTACAATTCTTTATTCGAGTTGTATAAGCAATGTCAACATTACTGGACAGTTATTACTTCTGTTACTGTTTCTATTACTAGAGATGTTACTGGACTGTTAAAAATTTGACATTACTGCTAATTGCTCACCTTTTTCTGTTACCGGAGAAGTTCCACTGCATTTATCCAGGGTGTAAAAATTTGCATTTGATACTTCCCCCACTTTTTTTTACTATCAACTAGTTCAAATTCTACCCGTAAGAGTTGTATTTGAATAAAGCTGTATAGATGAATATGTAAAAACCATGATAATTCAAATACAGCACCTCAGTGTTATATTCAGGGGAATATGGTTGCATATCATTTTTTCTGATGTTACACAAACATGTCATCAGCACTCAAAGTAATATTTCCATCAAGTTATACTGAAATAAATATTGAACCTTCCTCTTTTACTACTGTAGTGTTTTATTGAAAAAGCTATAAAGTTGTCTGAAAAAGTCTTAAAATATCTCCAATTCATTTCTTAAAATATTGTTCTTTTAAACCTTTCAATGTCAATGTACATTTTTTACCTTACTGCCAACAACCTGCACAAACTAGTATGCTATTAAGTTTTTTGATGTTTTCCTTATTTTCTTACAAAACTGTTTTTTTGACCTTTTCAGGAATTGGAGAACATCTATTTTACCCTTCTGTCAAAAATCACACGTACTGACATACAGTTAAGTTTTGAATGTCGAGGAATAAAGGCAGAAATGAAAAACAATTTCAAAATTTTGAGGGATTTATACTGTCTTCTTGAACTTGAGAAACGAATTTTGGGGAAAAACGCACATAGATGCATACAGCAACTTGAAATGAAAGCATCTTTATTAAGCAAAAAGGGAAAGTATGATGCTGCTATATGCTCTATAAATGAGGTATCAGTTTAACGCATTTTTTTTATACAACAAACTTTTAAAAATTAACAAGTACATTTGGCTGAGTTTTTAGTTATGAATACTAGTGGTTGTCTGGAAAGTATATTGTTTCTTAATGGACGAGCGTTAAACTTTCTTATGTATTGAATTACAAATTTTTTAAAAATGTACTGCCTAAACTCTGCATATATATATATATATGTATATATTGCACATTGAACTATACAAAAAGAACAGTATGCTAAACTGTGAGCTAAACTGTTTTAAACTGTATCTCAATATTGTTATTATTTTGATTGCTTGCTTTATAAGTCACAAGAAATTTGGAAACCTTTAAAAGAGATTCATGAAAATGAACATGTTTGCCGATCGGCTGAAATAAAAGATAAAAGATTAAACCTATTCCTGGAGGAAGAAACCAAGTACCGTACATGGAGAGAGTGTATGGCTGAAAGGAAAATAAAGCCATTAAGAAATGAAGGAAATGACAAAATATTTGAAAAAGATCCGAATGAGTTTTTTGGAACCACAGAAAAACTATATGTGTTTGGCAATGTTCGGGGGATAATAGGGATTGAAGGGGGACCAAATCAAGTACTATTCTTGGATGAATACGAACAACTTTATTCAGGGGTAATTGCATATATACGTTCATACATTAATGTTCAGCTTAGACAGTTTCAATTGTCTATATAACGAATGTGCTTGTTTGCTATAAATAATTCAAAATAGACCCTATTTGTGTAGCTAACATTTTTCTACAATTGCATTAATATGCCAATACAGCATGTTTTATGGAATGACAACTTTTATGATTTCTTTCAATTAATAGCACAAAAAATAAAGAAAAAAATCATTTGGCAATAAAGTAAAAGAGAAATATGAACCGTAAAGGTATAAATCTATATTGATTATGTCCAATCCTTAAATTTTAAATGCAAAGAGAATTTTTCCTGTTAGTTCACAGGTCAACTTCACCAGTTCAGGTTGAATTTGTTCATGATTTATATACATAGACAGAATAGTTAGCAAATATTCAACACTATGTATTGCTCATTTAGGGATTAAAGAAGGAATCTGAATTAGGACATTGCACTAATCTTAGTAATAGAGAAGCTGACGTTCTGTTCAAAAAGATACCAATAAGTCAACCGATTAGTAAGTTTAGCACTGGTTTCAATCATTCAGCTATAGTAACTAAGAGAGGTGAACTTTATACGTGGGGAAATAGTAACAACGGGAAGCTAGGATTTTGCAAATTTAAAAATGACTCATATATTCCAAATCCTACTCGAGTCCTACTTGGTTTGAGGGATAATGTTAGCATTATACGTGTAAGCTGTGGAGCTATGCATACTGCTGCAGTTTCGAATGAAGGTCAACTGTGGGTATGGGGTACGTACAAGTAAAACAGTTATATCAATACCGTTTACAAGCCTTGACAAATAATTATTGTTAAAAAGTGCATTGAAAAAACAATTAACTTTGATTTTTATGAATCCTAGAAAATATTTTTTTTTGGAATGAATAAATGTATATTTTCAATTTCAGAAAAATTGCTAATGATTTTGTTGTCTAAAAAGGCTTAAAATCCAGAAAATATTTTTTAGCAAACAAAACTAAAATTTTCGGAAAATATTTTTTAAATATTTTGTAGTAAGACTTATATATAGCAGAGTTATTTTAATTTGGCTTCTTTTGTTTTATATTGGTCATTATACATAGAACTGGGTAATATTGGCTATATACCGGATAAATGTAAGTCCCAGGTGTTTATATGGGGCCTAAGTAAATCTACGTCCTGGGTATATGTAAGAAGTCCCGGATAAGAATCCTCAGGAGTTACATTTATTGTAGTATCAAATGATCATGCTAGTTTGCTTATATATATTGGCATATTTTTTAATGTAAATGTAACACATTAGATATTATACAAAAAATTGCAAGATATCCAATAGTACTCTTTAATGCATACTTCATTATAAAAAGTCTGCTTTAAACATTTAAATATTGCTTATAACCATGGTTCAAATTATTAGCAAGTAAAAAATCCTTGCTTAAAATATAATGTAGCATGATTTTTGTAAATAGCATTCTTGTACTACTTCAATACTATCTTGTACTTTGATTACAATTTTTATTTTTGTTAAAATTCCAAATTTTGATACTAATATACTATATTTAGTAAAATACTTTATAAATGACAATAAAAATTTTTATATAAAAATTTAATTGAATTTATAGAAAGCATGTGGTATCATATTCTTTTGACCAATCGTTTTTTTCTCTGTAGACATGAACTTGTTAAAAATATATATAATATATATGTTTTACGCATAAATTATTTGGTAGGTATTGTTTGCTTTATACATATTTCAGTTTGATGTATTTTTTATTATAGGCTGCTCGGATGGTGGGAGGTTAGGCATATGTGTACAAAATAATATCATACATGCACCTACTCTAGTCGAGTCACTCTTACATGAACGAGTCCACTCGGTATCTTGTGGCAGTGCACACTCACTCGTTCTCACCTCTGTCACTGAAAACTTTGAAGGAACCGGGCAAACTTGGATGAAAATAAACAAAGGTGGACGAGTCTATGCGGCTGGGTCTACAGTTGCTTTAGGAAAACCTTATCCAGTATTTGAAATTGTTCTGGAACTTGAAGGACTGTTGGTGCGCCACGTGTCAGCAGGACACGCACACAGTGCTGCTGTTACCGGTACAATATTCTTATAATGTAAACTTTAAATAGAACAAATTGCTATGAAATTTTCACTAATAAGGAATAAATAAAACCATTGTGTTAAGCTCAGTCCAATGTTGGTCAATGGATTTTGGATATAGCAAATTAATTCAACGGTCCTGACAGGTTTCTTGTATCTGAAACAGAAGATTTTCCATTTTTGCATCAATGTCACCAAAAGCAATTCCTATCAAGGTAATAGATTATAGGTGAACTTTGTGCTTCTGTACTAAATGAACTAGAATTATACTGCTGACTGGTGGTATTAATACAAGCATAGCATGTTAAATAACTAAATATATATGCATATGATTTAAAACATTATTTTATTGCACAACAGTTAACTTAATTTACCCTTTCAAATACACTTTGTTATTTAAACTAACCAACCAATTTTTCCTTGTTTTCTAAAATTTAGATAATTCAAGTTATACCCATGAAATAGTTCATGCCTATTTTTTGTATAGTTTTAATCTATCATCAAAGTTTCTATATTTTAAATGAGTAGTATTTATAAATGTAAGTCATGGTAAATTCAAATATATATGTATCTAAGTGCATTAAATTTTCTTTAATTAAATACCCATTCATAAATAATTTACAAAAAAGTCATAGTTACATTCTAATTTTTTTGATATGATAAATTTTAGATACCATGAAATAGTTCTATTATCTGAAAAGTTTCTTTAAATCTGAAGTTTGTTGTACGCTTAAAAGTTTGAGGCATTGATAAATGTTACAGACTTTTTTGGAAAGGCGGACAGTAGAGCTAATCAACTTTTCTGATTGATCTAAATTTAAATTTAAAGGAAATATTTTGTCTTTTATGAAAAAGAATTCTATAGGGCATAAATTTCATTTGAGAGAGGGGGGATAATTATTTATTTACTTGGGAAAATACTGATGCTATAAACTTTAGATACAAATAAGTTTTAAACGAAAATTCACTCATAACAAATAAAATGTCTAAAAATGCATAGTTCAGCCTCATATTTTCAAATACAACAAATTTCGAATATACTGGTTTTGGGATATGCAGTTGACATTCTATAAACTGAAACCATCAACTAAACCAAAAACTATCAGTTAATTGAGACTATTAGAATTTAGAATCATTGTAC
Organism: Vaucheria bursata; assembly: GCA_032358265.1. Lineage (NCBI taxonomy): Eukaryota > Xanthophyceae > Vaucheriales > Vaucheriaceae > Vaucheria > Vaucheria bursata. Next base: position 27,013 of record JAULBW010068255.1, read on the forward strand.
ACTAGCAAAGGAAGGTTGGTGGAGAATGAAGCTAACAAGCAGTAAAATATATCATTAGTAATTGCCAATGAATGCAATGAATATCAATTTTAACAGATTTCAAATCTAAAAAATTTATTCGGTAGTTACACCAAAGGCGTTATACTTGAAGTTTACTGTACAGGTATTTAGTATTGGACTCTTTATGTAGATGAATTTTTCACCAAAAATTTGTTTTCAGGTCACGGTGAGCTTTACACGTGGGGTTCTAATAGAAATGGCTGCTTAGGGCACCCCATCAATTTACCCTACGTTGAAACCCCTAGAGTTGTGACATCATTGTATAAAATGCCTGAAAACATAGCATTTGGAAAGTTGGCTAGTCAAAGCAGCACTTACAATGAATCTCATGCCAACCACGCAATTGACGGGAATGTTAATCTTAACAGTGCATGTTCATGTACACATCGAGAAGCACAGCCTTTTTGGGAAATTGATTTGGGAACTGTATCGCGGATTGAAACAATTCGGGTATGGAACTGTGACGATGAACTGTATGAACCATTTTTAGAATCAGATATGTGTTCTAAGCAAATTTTTCCATTTTGGATCATGATAGCAAGCATACCGTTTACGAAAGAAAATGTTAGCAATTCGTTAAAATCCGCCTTAAGTCAATCATCTGCAAGATGTCAGTTTGTGGAGCCTCGTTGCTATTCCACGTGGAAGCTTCCTGGCCAATGTTCAGGTATGTTCAATGTCATATAATTTTGTTCGTCTTATCCTGGGGAAAATACAATTTCCGCTTGGAAGCGCTACCTTTTAGTTATGTTTAGGAGTTTTCTAGTGTACTTAACTATGATTTCTTACAAAGCGGAGATATTTTCATGTTAAAAGTTCAAAATAAAATTCATGTAAATTTTATCCTTTTTAAATTAGCAAAGAAATATTTGGAAAGACACTTATTCGGTTAAAGTAGTAGATGATGGTGAAAGAATTTCTCAGTCAATCAAATTTAGCGGACTTGCATTTGATTTGTCCAACTGGTGGTATTGCTTTCTCAGAGCAGAGAGCAAAACACTCAATTCTGTATGTTAATAATAACCCATTCTTGGTATGAATAAATTCCCACATTTCTTTTCAATTTGAGCTCAATATATTGAAGTTAATTCAAATATAACGAATTTTTGCTTTTAACCAATAATAGTTTATTCATATCATAATTAAGTTGAACATCAGATTTTTCAATAAAGCATCTTTTTAAAGTAATAAAGTGATTTGGTGGTCCCCACAAATTTGTTTTTTTCAAAGTTCACTGCAGTTTTATATATGCTAGTCTAGCGAATGATCTTTTCAATAAAAAGCCAGATGATAGGATGATCATACTTTATATAGCTAGAAACTTTGGATGAACTGATCTGTCTGCGCTTGAAAATTAACTTTATCTATGTTTGAAAACTTGAAGCCAAACTGGTTACAACATGATTTATTCATTTCTCTAACGTAAATCAAAATTTGTAAGGAGTAAATTGGTTATATTCGAAGTTTATTAGATGTATACATATTTTTCTAATTTTAACATTCTTATTTAGGACAGTACGTACGAGTACAATGTAAAAATATCACTTCTCTGCAATTATCTCAAGTCGAAATATTCGGGGTACCTAACTTAAACAAATTTTTAGGCCGAGTTATGTCGGCTTCAGCCGGTAATTCAACTACATCGGTTGTTATGAGGCCAGTCTCAAATCCTGGTGATATTAGTGATGCATATATAAGGGCCGTACAAGCAAATCCAGGGAATGCGTTTATTTTACGAGAATTTGAATTTTATTTTTCTGAATACGATACGCATGGTCTTAGACCAGGTCTTAAAAATTGTGCACTATGTAGTCCAATCAAGCTCTGCGAAATGTGTTCCTTCAAGAAAGTGTTTTGCTACGGAAATTTGGGCAAGTTTCAAGATTCTTCTGCTCTGACAATAGATGAAATGGAACGTATCGTGATGAGTAAACAAGTACCTAAATTAGAATATGTTTCAAATTTTAAGAGGGTTTACAGAAATTTTTTTTCAGTTTCTCTTCAAATTCAATCAATTTTTTGTAAAATGACTATGGCGGATGCAATAAGCCAACATTGTCCAAGGTGAAATGTGCACATCACTGTCCAAGAGCTTTTCATTGGCTTAATGTGTACAATTTTTGTTATCATTTTTTTTGTCATATTCGTTATAATTCCAACGTACTGATAATTGATACCACAAACTAATGAAGCAAAAATATCTTGTTCAGAAAGTTTACATTTTCCATTATTTGACTAGACGAGCAGATTCAATTCGATAGATCTTTAAACTTTTTTGTACCCAAGTCTCGATCAAAATGGATCTAGTGCATGTCATGCAGTATAAAGCAAATGCTTTATATATAGATGATCAAATGAGCTAGGGTAGAGTCTGAACTTTAAAAAAGGAGTTTTAGCTGGGTAAGTCTTACAATGTCTTCCCTGCATAATGATATTTATTTTTCATTTTTTTTAGCTTTTTTCTCTTTTCTTATCATCCTTGGTTTGATTTTTAGCTAGAGAGCATTATACATCATACAACGAATAAAAGAACAATACATATATATATATATATATATATATAATATTTTAGTTGATTCAAAATTTTATTTAATCCATTGGAGCACAAATTAAATTAAATTTATTGCAAAGTATTTTGAAGGCTGGTCATGAAAATGTTTCTGTATAAATACTTAGAGATGTCAGTAGAAGAAGAATATTTGTGCACATTCTGCACTAGTAAGACATGCCATTTTTATTTCCCCTGTGGCAAAAATTAAAACTGCACAAAAGATGCTCTTTACTGATAATAATTATCAAAAAGCAAACATTCGTACAATCTAAAACTTTGTAGAGAACCTCCGTGATCAAATCCCCAGGAACTTTGTAATAATGTTGTTTGGTGTATGAGAAAATTAAAAAATGTCTATTGTATAGATCTTTGTAACATGTAAACAACATAAAAATACTGATCTTAATATTAAGTTGTAAATTGATATAGATTTGATAACTCACAGAGAAAATCAACAACCTACACATAAACTACACGTTGTGTACCATGTGATTCCATCTTAAACCATCTATCTGCAATATTATTTTGCTTAATCTCAATTTCTTCCAGTCTCTTAAGCATGTTTTCAAGCCTTTCCTTTCGATTTGGACCATAGTGACGGCAATCGGAAGGTGGATACTTTGTTCCGTCATACGCAGTTTCGTTACTCTGGCTTTCTTGCATATTTGAGGGTTCTTTACAATGCGAATTAGTATCAAGATAAACTAATGGAACACTTTCATCGACTTGCCCAGCAAATTCATCTAGATCACGCGGCAAAGTCCCGCTGACGATGCCATTATCTAATGGAATAAATTCATCGACTTGGTCAGCAAGTTCATCTCGGCCTTGTGACAATATCTCGTCGATGTTGCCGATATCTAATCGAACACTTGTATCAGCTTGATCAGCAAGTTCATCTAAGTCTCGCGACAAAATCTCGTTGATGATACCCATATCGAACGGAGAAGTCCCCCTCGAAACTCTCATTCGACGTACGCGAGGAATATTGAATTCCATGAATTCAGTTTTTGAAATAGGTGCTGATGCAGTAGAATTTAAATTCACCTCAGATACGGGTTTGCGTTCACGTATTTGCGTACCTACACTTCGGCAAATATGAGTTTCGTTGTCTTTTTGTGCAGGGTTTACAGACATATGTCCAAAACTCTCCACGTCATCGACTCTAGCTTCCATGTAAGATCGGCGATTAAATCTTTTTCTCCGCCTGGATTCATATCGAATTTCTGGTCGACCGAAGTTTCCATTCCAATCCGGCCTGCCAGGAATAGCTGACTCTGGCTCAAATATGGCCTTGTAATTAACGTGGCCAATATCTAAATCCCTATGGATAACATTTTTAGGACACTCTACTGTTCCAACTCTATTTCTGCGGAGCGTGCGTACAGCTCCCTTAGCTCGGATATCCGCCATTTTTCTCGCCTGCAACACATATGGTGAAACGTATGCATTTTTTTCTGAGGTGGAACGATATACAGAAAGTGATGATATAATGCTCGGTTGACGATTTCCTGGCATTGTCGAGCACAGTGGCTGCTTATTTTATCGAATAAGGATTTTTTCGCCGTTATAAAGACTTCTGCATTTAAAAGATTTGAAGCAAATATATGCTGCCGAATAATCGCTTAAAATTTCAAATTACGTTTAAAATCAAATATCTTCGTATTATATCGTTCAAATACTTTTTCATCACATTTCAAAATTAGAGGGCGTCCACAGTAAGTACTGGAAGGGGGGGGCTTAATCTGCTTCGATTGAGAGGGTCATTTCTCGATTATTTCAAAAGAGGGCAGTTTTTCAAAAAGTTTCTTGCTGCTGATTGAAGAGAAGATTATTGACCCTTTAATTTATGACATAATTCCTGGTTGCCCCACAATAGTGCAAACATGAAAATTGTCTGAAATGTCAGTAAAAAATCATACACTGATCAAAATCATTTGCTGAATTATTTTTACAAAACTGTAAAAAAAACTAGTTTTGAGGTTATATAAAGTAGGTATTTATGCTGCTAAAAGTTCAGTCACAGTAGATAAACGTAAAATTGTTTGAATGTTATAATGAATTATTATCAATTAAAAGACACTGTATATTTTCATATCATGGAAATGAAAATACCAGTTTTTTTTGCCTTCTTACTTTAAAAACTCACAAAAATATTTCAGCAAAGTATGAGATAACAAGCTAACCTATCAAGTGGAAATGATGATCAAAATAAATTTTATTAATTGTGATGATTACTTTCTGACCGCAACCTTTATTTCATGATTATGTTAAGAATTATCTCCCTTAGGGATTAATTTATTTTTATAGCTGCGGTCAGTTTTCATTTATGACCTTCCAAGTAAATTGGCTGCACAGATACCAGTAGGGTTATATATTTTGTTGTGTTGATAAAGTTAGCCCACTTCTATCAACATAATTAGTGCATGATAAATGTACATATTTCTGTCACAGTTTCTTGTGCTTAGTTGTATTTCATGTTTCTATTAAAATGAAAAAATGTATCAAGTTACCTTTAGTTTTATGTAATTTTTCAATTGGATTTTCAGACTAAATCGTTTTACCACTGCAAAATTTTGTAGGTCGAGAAGAATACACATGGACTTGGCAATTTAAATTAATAATTCAAATAAAAACTGCATCTTAATTGGTAATATTACATTGAAGTTAAATAAGTAATTTGTGAATTGAAAACATTATCTTTCTTCTATATGCCATGTTTCTCTAATCTAGAGCATTGAGATTGCTACCCTTTCTCAAAACCAGCTCCTGGTTCATTTACCATTCAGTGCCTTGTACAATATAATACTGTAAAACTGGTCCAAAAAGTTGATGGAAGAAGTAGAACCTACTGTTTACGTGCTACTGACATGAGGATCTTGATAACCAGTTGATTTTTCCATAGTAAGAAATAATAAGGCACCTACTGTGAGGATGAAATTATTGTTGTCAGTATCTTTATTTTTGTTTAAATTGCAGTGATAAAATTATTGTTTTTTGTTTATTTAATTCACAACATGTGTTGCCATAGTTAAATTTCATTTTAGTTCCTTCTCATTTTAGTCATTTATCATGTTGAAAAGCAATGTAGAATTGAAAAAGTCTGATATCATATTGAAACTTTTTATAAAAAACGAATAATTACATGGAAGTAGATATCTGAAAAATTTATCTCCTTAAAGGATCATCTCAATAGTTGCAAGGTGTTTCCTTTGCATAGGTATCACAGCAAAACAGTTCTTTAGAGACTAAGTTAAGGACGTTACTGAAATTTAACAAGTTAGAACATACAGTAAGTGGCTTTGAACCGATTTTCAAATTAATTCAATGTAGCAACTTTTTAAAAGGCTGCCTGTTGCTTCCTTACTGATTATGCAACAAATAGTATCTTTGAAAAGCATCAATTCATGGTAAATTAAAGCTATTCATACTACTTGCCTTTCAACATAATTTCTTGTCACTTCTTTCATCCTTACATCATTTGTCTAGCATTTTCTAAAGATGTCGCTTGACAGCTAAAGGTTATTTTGCTTTTGTAAGTAAGAATAAGCTACTCCTCAATGCTGCAAGCAAGTTCATTGAGTGGGTGATCCAATGTCCTGAAAATTGATATGGAGGTAAGGGTCTGTATAAATATATGAATAATAACATTTTTTAGTATACATATAACTCTCATCTAAAAAAATAAAAAAAGACGTTTTCTGCCATTGTACAAAACTTTCAGATGTGAAAGCAACAGAATTCATTTAACTTAATTGAGATGGATACAGTTTGACTTTTGGTTGTGTCACTTTGCATTAAGTTTAAGAGCTCCAGTCTCTACAGAATATTTACACAAAATAAAAAATGACAAGAAGCTCAAGATCAATTTTCAAGGTACATGCAATTGAATACCAACTAGATCAGCAGTTTTGTACATATAGATAACTATGATATTATGCCAAGAGCAATTTGTGCACCTGTAAATTTTGTTAGTACTGAAAATTTTTTATTCGTAGATATATGCAAATTTTAATATTGCTAAAAAGAGTTCAAAAAATGACTGCACTTTATATATGATTTAATATATCTGAATGAAACAAATTTTTTTGAGAGCATTTTTAACATCACATAAATGTATACTTATATTTTATATAGGCTTGATTAAAGTTGTCTATCTACTGCAAATTGGTACATGTTATCCAGAACAATCGCTTTATATTTTTCAAAGATTGAAAAATAAATTTTTACATGTACTTCAAAAAGAATAGTATGTATTTCTATTTCATCCGCCAAAAGTCTCATTCGCCAAACAGTATCTATTGATAAATATAACTGCCATAAGAGATAAATATAAAAGAACAACAAAACAAAGAAGACGAGTGCATCAAACTTATATTAAAGCAATTCCCATGTAGATTGATTGCCTTTCACCAACTACTTGAGTTCACATTACATTATTCTTCTGTTACTATTCTTGCAGCTCAGTGTTACTGATCTTACCATCGTTGTTGTACTTGATACTTTATTAGTAACGTCAAAGTTTTAGCACATAACAGAACATGATTCAAATCATCAGGTACATATGCAGGGAAAAACAACATCAATTAAAAGTTTACCAACCATTGTAATAAATACTTTTTTAGGTGAATGATTTTTAAAAGATTTAAAATTTTAAAAATGTTATCATTTTTGGGTTTGCATTTGAGAGTTTGCATTTGAATCTTTTAACTTCCATCCATCCATCTTAGATATCTTCAAATCATTTACTAAATTTTACATGCAACAAATAATTTGAGACTTCCGAGTACATTCATTTTGTCCGAAAATTGTTATACCCAAAAATCTGATATGAAACTTGGACACAATATGCACTTTTAAATGAAAATTTTTTTTAAAAGTAAATTTTTGTGTTCAAATTTTTAAAGCCCTTTTTGTTCAGAGTTAAAATTTCTATGTAAAGAAATAAAAACCTAAAT
>JAULBW010068266.1:0-34541 GCA_032358265.1 Vaucheria bursata
GTAGACGCGCACGACTCAAAATCGTGTACCGTGAGGTGTGTCGGTTCGATTCCGACTCTAGGTACTTGAGCGGACTTGTTCAGAATTTCTTCTGAAAAGTCCGCTCTTTTTTTTGTATAACTACTTGATAATGCATTGATTAAATGAAGTAAAGTGTTCTTCTTAAAAGTTAGATATTGCTTTTTTTCCTTGCTGTAAATAATTCCTTCAGCAAACATTATCTTTTGAATTTGCCATTATTATAGAGATCTTTTTAGCGCTTCTTAAAAATGTTTGATGTCAAATAAAGAGATGCATCAAAAATAAACTGTTGTTGGTATTGCTATAGGATAACTTAAGCACTAACATATTAATTTACAAGATTGTTTTTATATCAACAATTAAAATCGACCGTGAACATATAAATCAGATAGTATACTATTAACACTAAGATAGTTTTTTCTAAATGTTTGAATGTTTTTTTGATGTGCTCAAAATAAAAAATGATTTTACCAATTGAGATATTTGTAAGGTTTGATTCGTTTAGCTCTGAAAAAATATATTTGGATATTGCCTATAAATTTAGTTAATTTATGAGGTTCACATTTGCTTTAAATAAAAGATTTTTAATTTATTTAAGTAACGTGATTTTTATAATTCATCAACGTATATTTTAGAACTTACAGCTTTGAAAAAAAATAAAATTTCATTTTGTACAGTATGCATGAATCGCCTGCATCACTTAAAACAAACGTTACCACAGAATATACAAGATAATGTGGCTTATGGAGAGGTAGAATTCTTAGTATTTGATTATAATTCTACTGACGGATTGGAAGATTGGATAAAAACTGAAATGTTGCATTGGGTTGAACAAGGGGTATTGGTTTATTATAAAACATCTGTACCAAAATATTTCAACAGAAGCCATTCAAGGAACGTTATGTTTAAATTAGCTTCAGGAGATATTATATGTAACATAGACGCTGATAATTTTACCAGCGTAGGATTTGCGGATTATATTAATGAAGCATTTACCGCCGACGAAAATATTTTTGTGATACCAGATACAAAAAAGAATTTTTATTATATCCGTGATGCATTAGGTAGATTTTGTGCATGGAAAAAAGATTTTTTGCAAGTAAGAGGATACGATGAAGACATGAGCGGATATGGTTTCGAAGACGATGATCTTTATAAGCGTTTGGAGTTATTAGGGCGCAATGAAAAAATCATTATGGACCTTAAGTATCTTAAAGCAATACAACATAATAATGCTGAAAGAGTATCAAATGAATTTTATGCATCAAATATTAAAAATATATATATCCATTATATAAATCATAAGCAATCTGAAGTAATTTTTTTATATAAGGATTTCTCCTGTGAGATGGGTGAAATCTATCCCAATAATCTGAATACACCATCGCCCTTATTAATTAAAAATAATGTTTGGTTGAAAGGCTCATGGAAGGAAGAAAATGATTCAATTGTGGTAGAGTATGAAAATGGTTTACTACACTTGAAGGAAGATGATGCGTTGAATTTAAAAGGGCTTGATAAAATATACTATAAGGTCACTACCCTTAATTTTCTGGAAAACGTTACGTATGAATTATCTATTATTAAGAATATGGGTAAATATTTACTCAATCAGCAAGAGAATACTGCACACGTCAATAATACCAATTTTGGTAAAGAAATTGTTGCAAAAGATTTCTCTAAAAAGTTGATAGAGGTTTAGATTAATATATTATTTAACCGAATGCGGTGAAGTAATGTTTTTTAAAGCTTCCTTCAGTGAATAGATAATGTTGTATTCATACACCATATTAACACCTAGCATATTGTGAATATTATGCATGATGATTTGCACATAGAGCCACTTAGGATTGTCTTCAGTGGAGTCTGTATCATCATAAACAAATAATCCCTGATTTAAACATTCATTAAATTTGCTGTTTGCCTTTGAACAGGATAATTTCCATGTATTTAGCCATTCTTCGTCTAATTCAGATTGGGTATCTAACGTTTCAAGTATGTATTCTGAATAATCAGAAAAAAAATCTTGTTGTGATTCATAATTCTTGTTGATGTTATCAAAAAACACACGATGCCATTCGGCTGTATCTTCCACACCTGTTAGGTCAATATTTAAAATCATTTTTTGCCAGAACCATTCTAAAAAAATATTTAATTCATTTCTATTAAATTCAAATGCATTTAATAGAATAAAGAAAAAAGGTATTTGTTTTTGAATCCCGCTTTCGATCGTCCATTCCTCTTCCGAATCTGCTATTAATAAAGAAATAATGGTTGATGCGCTGTGCATTAGATCGGCTGTGACTTTATTGAATACTTTCCAGCCCCCTTTGGAAATACCATAATGCATGTAGTTTTCTTCAACATCAATATTCAGTTCTTTGAAAACATAATGTTTATTGGATGGAAGAACTAAGTCTTCATGCGTATGTATACTCTGCGGATGATCCTTGTAAAATTTTTCAAACGCTTTGTATATTTTGTTTTTTATAAAATGTTCCGATTTGTAATGTGTCGTGTTGTACGTTAGTAATAATAATTCTTCCGACCTTCCTTTTGAAAAAATAAACCGATCAGCAAGATTCTCTGAAATTATTTCCAAATTTAGTGCTGCAGTGAAATTCAAAAGATCTGACTCACTTGTAAGAACATTATGTATAAAAAAACACACCCACCTGTTTTTGTGGAGTGCAGGGAAATCAGCGTATGAATTATCCATAAAAATATTATTTTAAATCCACATTAATCTCTTGATCGATCAAAATTGTTTCTATACTTCGTTTAAGCGTGTATATCAGGTTCAGTTCATAGACACCCAACATTCCTATTTGGCAATTGATAAAACGTATGTAATATACCAGCACTGGCCATTTTTCCTGTAGTTCAGCATGAGTATTTATTGAAGAGTCTGTTGTAAAATCTTCAGGTGTGATGTACTTATTTATCTGTTGCGTTTGAGTGATCAGTTGTTCTGCTTCATTGGATGCCATAATCCACTCATTGATCCATTCTTCATCAAAGGATTCTTTTGAATAAACGCATTCGATTACATAGTTAATGAAATTTACCAATCCATCTTTTTGAGCCTGGTAGTTTTCTTCAAATTCATTCAGCAATGATTCCTTCGCTGCATCATCATCATTGATGCTGCTTGATTTTAGTACAGATTCAAAAAGATACGAATAGAAATTTTTCAAATCGTATACATTCGTATTAAATACACTTGAAAGAATTAAATTAAATTGTAGCGTATTTACAAAAGAAGATTCTATATCCCATGAACCTTCTGATTCGGAAATCATTTGACCAATGAGCTCAGAGGATTGACAAAAAAGATTTTCTGCTGCAACTGCTGCTTGTACTCCACCTGTCTCCATAATATCGAATATGAAATTATTCTTATATTCAATATGATTATTCGGGAATGGAAGGAACCAATCGTTTACAGGGAAAACAATTTCTTTTTCAGGGGCAGGATGTTGTGTTAAGTAATCATTAATTTTTGACTCAAGTAATTTTTTAATGCGCTCTTGATCCTCATTTTTACTGTACTTCAGAAGCAGCAACAGATTTTCGCCACGTTCCCAGGTTCTATTAAAAATGAATTGTGATACAGATCCGCTTTGACGCAAAGAATGAAGAGTTGTGAGTACGGGGTTTGTTAAAACTTCATTCAGCTGATCGTGATATATTGAAAAAGAAAACCATGTTTTCATAACTAAAAGATGTTAATTGTTGAAAAATTATTATTATTGTTGAGCAAATTTTACTAATTATTAACACTTTTCATAATTTTTATGCATAAAAATAAAATTAAAATTTCAATCTGCACAGTGTGCATGAACCGCTTGCACCATATCAAGAAAACGTTACCCATCAACATTGCAAACAACGTAAGCTATGGTAATGTAGAGTTTGTATTGCTGGACTATGGGTCAACAGATGGTTTGTACGATTGGGTGAAATCCGAAATGGCCGATTATATTGAGACAGGTATATTAAAATATTATTATAATCCTGAACCAGAATATTTCGATCGGAGCCACTCGCGTAATTTAATGTTTAAGCTTGCTACCGGTGATATAATAAGTAATGTAGATGCAGATAATTATACAGGAAAAGATTTTGTTGAATATGTGAATGAAATATTCAATCAGCAGGATAATATCTATTTAGTCGCAGATACGCAAAAGCAATATTATTTTTTAAGGAATGCATTTGGTCGCTTCAGTGTTCGAAAAGAAGATTTTGAGTTGCTGGGGGGACTGGATGAATTAATGAAAAGCTATGGTTCAGAAACACTGGATTTTTATGAACGGTTAAATCTTGCAGGCAAGAAAGAAGTTATTATTGAAGACACATCTTTTTTAAATACCATTAGTCACAGTGATGAAGAACGCATTTCAAATGAATTTTTTATTAAAAATTTAGAAAGCATTTATATTCATTATGTATCTACGAATGAATCGGAATTGATTGTTTTTTATAAAGATCAGACGTTTGATGTGTGTACAGTTGTTCCTGAAAGGACTGCAGTGCATCTTCCGGCAGCATTAAAGGAGCACTCACACATTACTGGTACTTGGGAAAAAAATAATTCCAGTTATGTATTAACAACATTGGGAAATGGAATTTTTGAAATTGCATCTGAAGAACAGGCCTATTTTTCTGATAGGTTAGTAGATATATTTTACAAAATAAATGATGAAAGATTTATTTTGCAGATCGCTAAAAACTTTTCTTTTATAACGAATACAGAACAGCTTGGTTTTAATAAATCGAATAAAGTGTTTAAGGCGAATAATGGATTTTTTGGAAAAGGAACAGTTCAGAAAAATTTTAAGGAAGAAATAACAGTATCATGATTAAGAGTTCAAAATCTTTTCCTTTCTATCTGCAATTAGATGCGATGGATTGCGGAGCTACGTGTCTCAAAATGATTACAAAATATTACGGTAAGTCTATTTCGATTGACAAATTAAGAAAAAATACGTTTGTCAATAGGGAAGGTGTATCATTGCTTGCTATAAGTGACGCTGCAGAGGGCATAGGTATGCATACATTGGCTGCAAGGCTTTCTTTTGATAATGTTGCAACAGAAGCGCCGATACCGTTTATTGCTTATTGGAAGGAACGCCATTTTTTAATTGTATATAAAATTGATCTGAAGAAAAATAAAGTATACGTCGCCGATCCCGCACATGGATTAGTTGAATATACTACGGAAGATTTTAAAAAGGCATGGATCCTGGCAAGTGGCTCAGATGAAGACGAGGGGATGGCCTTGTTTCTTGAACCAAGCCCAGCCTTTTATCAAGAAGAAGAAGACAATGCGTCTGCGAAGCGTATAAAAGGTCTGGCATTTTATTTTAGTTATTTAAGGCCGTATAAGAAATATTATATGAGCCTATTCCTGAGTTTATTTGTATCAACAATTATACAGGTGATTTTCCCTTTTTTAACACAATCGCTAGTAGATGTTGGTGTTAATAATCAAGATTTGAGTTTTGTATATGTAGTGTTAATCGCCCAGATTACATTGTTTCTGAGTTCAAAAGCGGGTGAGTTTGTACGTGCATGGTTGTCGTTGCATATGATCAATAAGGTAAATGTTACCATTATCTCAGATTTCTTAGTTAAGTTGATGAAGCTACCAATATCTTATTTTGAGAAAAAAACTCCTGGTGATATCATCAAGCGTATCGAGGATCACGAACGGATACAGTTTTTCTTAACAACAACATCTGTTGATTTTATTTTCACGATTTCTTCAATATTAATTTTTGGAAGTATACTTGCCTTTTATAATATATTAATATTTGCTATTTATGCTGCAGGTACTGTTTTGTATTTTGCTTGGCTATTATATTTTATTCGAAAAAGAAAGGAAATCGATTATAAAAACTTTGAGCTTTCTATAATGAACCAGAATAAGACCTTGCAGATTGTAAATGGCATGCAGGAAATAAAGCTACAGAACTGCGAAACTCAAAAACGATGGGACTGGGAAAGAGTGCAGGCTAAGTTTTTTAAATTGAACAGTAAGTCGGTTGCATTGAGTCAAACAGAAAGTATAGGTGCTTCAGTAATCAATGAATTAAAAAATATTTTATTGACATTTTTGGCGGCTAGCTTGGTGATCGAAGGTTCTATGACTCTAGGTATGATGATTGCAATCCAATACATTGTCGGGCAGTTGAATTGGATCACTTCAAATGTTATATCTTTTATGCATGCTACTCAAAATGCATTGTTGAGTATTGATCGTTTATCTGAAATTCATAATACCGATAATGAAGAAAATCCCGATGCTATACAAGAATTCCTTGAAGATACAGGAAAGGATATCCGTCTGGACAATGTTTCTTTTCAATATGGAAGTCCCAGGTCACCATTGGTATTGGATAATCTAAGCCTTACGATTCCGAATAATAAAGTGACAGCTATCGTTGGTGCAAGCGGAAGTGGTAAGACAACTATTTTAAAATTGCTGCTCAGATCCTATGAACCTTCTTCCGGTAATATTTTTTATGGAGATTTTAATCTGAAGAATATAAGTTTCAAATCCTGGCGTAAAAAATTCGCCTGTGTAATGCAGGAGAGTTTTATTTTTTCTGAAACAATAGCTAATAATATTGCAATTGGAGAAGAGATCGTTGATAAAGAAAGAATTAAATATGCGACTCAGACTGCAAATATACGGGAGTTTATTGAAGGACTTCCAGTGGAGTATAATACCAGAATTGGTCAGGATGGTAATGGATTGAGCCAAGGGCAAAAACAGCGAATATTGCTGGCAAGAGCAATCTATAAAAATTCAGAAGTTTTACTGCTGGATGAGGCTACGAATGCGTTGGATGCAAATAATGAGAAAGTGATCATTGAAAATTTATCTGAGTATTTTAAAGGCCGAACTGTTGTAGTTGTTGCACATCGGTTAAGTACGGTAAAAGATGCTGATCAGATCATTGTTTTAGATAAAGGCCGGATTGTTGAAACCGGAACGCATATTTCTTTAGTCGAAGATCAAGGCTATTATTATAATTTAATTAAAAATCAACTTGACCTAGGTAATTAATAATGGCTGAAATAGAAGAAAATATCAGAAGAAGTGAAGAAGTACAGGACATCATAGGTAGAGTTCCTTCATGGATTGTTAGAGCTGGAAGTTATCTTGTTCTTATCTTTTTTTTAATATTGATTTTAGTGGGTTGGTTGATAAAGTATCCTGACATTGTAAGTGGGAAAATTATCATAACCTGCCAAAACCCTCCAGCAACTCTTGTTGCAAGAAGCGCAGGCAGAGTGCATTTTCTTATTAAAGAAAATCAGCAGGTTGTTGCCAATGATTATATTGCCATTGTCGAAAATATTTCTGATATAAAAGAAATTGAGCGGCTCAAGCAAAATATTCCCGAATACAATAAGTTTGCGCTTGAACCCTATGCGCATTTGCAAGAAAAGTTAGAACTAAACTTTTATAATCTTGGCGATATTCAGGCAACGTTTAATGAATTTAAATCTGCAGTCGATGAATACCTTTTATTCTTTAATATAAAATTTAATACTGAAAAAATTAAAGGTTATACTTCTCAATTAAAGCATCTCACTGAAGAGATCGATCTTTTAAATAAAAAGAAAACAGTATTAACGCGCGAATTTCAGATTCATCAAAGGCAGCATGATACAAACAAAAAAATGTTTTCAGAAAATGCAATCTCACAGTTTGATCTTGATAAATCAGAAAATGAGCTGAACCAGTCTGCCTATATCCTGCATCAATTAGAAGATGATGTGCTTAAAAATGTAAAAAGTATTGATGAGATTAAATCAAAAATAAATGAATTACTCATAAGCGATAAAGATCAAATAACGAAATTAGATTTTAAAATTAAATTGACATTGAAACAATTAAATGTTGCATTTTTAAGTTGGGAGAAAAAGTATGTTCTGATAGCCCCTATTTCAGGTCAAGTAACATTTTACGAATATTGGAACAACAATCAATACATTGATGAAGGAAGCGAAGTGGCCCATATTGTTTCCGGTTCAAGTGATATTTTTGGAAAGCTATATACTAAAGGGAAGAAAATGGGAAAAGTTAAAGAAGGTCAGAAAGTAAGAATTAAATTGGATAATTATCCGAGTTCGGAGTATGGAGTTGTTTTTGGTGAAGTACAATCTGTCTCTGCTATAAATAAAGATAACACGTATTTAATTAACGTTATTTTACCTAAAGGATTAATTACAAATTATCATGAGAAAATTATCTTTAACCATGAAATGGCTGGAGAAGCCGATATTATTACAGATAAATTAAGTATAATAGAAAGATTTTTTTATCAAACAAGAAGATTATATTCAAATAATCTATAACTTTACATCAAAGGTAAAATAATTTTTATATGGAACAGCTAACTCAAATTGAGGCCCAGAAATCTGAAGAGCAGAATGTAGAAGCTACTAACACTGCTACTAAAGACAAAAAGAAAGTATCATTGGCAGACTTTAAGGTTAAAAGCTTTGTTACAAACGTGAAAGTAGAACAAATGCAATTCCTGAAAACTGCAGGTGGTTGAAATTAGATTTAATGGATTGGTTGTTAATCAGCCAATTCATTTTTTTTATTACTGTTAAAACTTTTAATTCTTCTTCCTCAACCTACTTTTATTATAAGCAATTATGGTTTCATGTATTTGTGTTACACATAAACGAGTTGACTTTTTAAAAAAATCAATTCAATATTTCAACAAGCAAACATATTCTGAAAAGCAACTCATTATTTTATTTGAAAAAGATCCTTTGACAAAAAATTATATTGAGGAACATTTGCAACAATATAATTTTTTAAAAATTAAGGAATATTCAAAAAACGAAGATACAGAGTTTATTCTTCAGCCTCTAAACGATAAGGTAAAAGTCTTAGATCAGATAACGGAAGGCGAAGCCTGTTATATCCGTTATTCACCTAAGGGGCAATATGTGACTGTCCAAAATGGTATTGTTGAATTGAGTGATGAACCATTAGAAACATCTGTTTTTGCATTGCATAGGAACGACAGTTCTTTTGTTTTAAAAACCAATTTGGAGGCCTTTTTAACACAAGATGAGAACGGTAATCTTAATGTAAAGTCTCATGAAGAAGATACGACATCTTTGTCATGGGAATTGGTGGTTCTTGCAAATAATACATTTAAAATTATTCATTCATCTCTTTTCAGTGCTAAGTCTTATTTAAATCATATGGGCTGGGAAACTGAAATGGTTAATGATGTAAAGTCTAATATTACTTTTTGTGAATTGGATGCTTTAATACCTGTCAGCCTGGGTGCGAAGCGTAATCTGACCATTCATATGGCGAGTGGTCAATACATTTGTGTATGGGATGATGATGATGTCTATCCTGAAAATAGAATTGAAGAACAAATGAGGTTTTTACAATTTTCTAAACGAGATGCATGTTCGTTAAATACAGAAATTTTTATTGATAATCGTTCCGGGGATTTTTACATCAGTCCTCCCAGAAGTGAGGGATGGGAAAATTCTCTTCTATGCAAAAAAACTGCTATGGGTTTTTATGATGATCTTCCAAGAAAAGAAGATACCCCCGTTTTATATCGCTTATGGGAAGAACGAAAGCTTTGTGTAATGGATAATCCGGGTCTATACCTATATAATATTCATTCCAATAATGTTTCCGGAAACAGCCATTTTACAACTCTTTTTAAATGGTCACAAAAATTATCTCAAGATGAGGTGACAGAATTGAAAACTAAATTCAATCTAGCTTGACATTTATATGAGCGCAATTACTGTATATTATACAGATTACAAAAAACTTGTTTCACACTGTAAAGAATTGTTTGCTGATCTTAAAATGGCAAAAGTGTCGTTTCTGTATGGAACTCATGTACAGTTTTTTTTTAATGATAATGTAGCATCAGTAGATAAAAATAGTGTACTGAATAAAATACAACAGCTGATTACTTCAGCACCAAGTGAAAATAAATTTCATCCTAATGCAGACGGGTTTCGTTTTTTTGCAAATAACACATTGAAAAATTTTAATAGCATAGATCCGGGATTAATTATTTATGAGGATAAAAATGGTATGTCAAAAGATACAATTGATTTCCTTTCTTTGGTAGATAACAGAATTAATGAAGCCATTGGATCCGGAGAAAGTAATTTTTTTGTCGCATTAAAAATGTGTTTATCTGTTCTTGTACAAGCTGAACAAATTGAATTTTCTGCGCTTTCAAATAAGGCATACCTAGAGTCTATGCATATAATTAAAATGAATACGTATGCTTATGAAAAGAATGAGATTGGTGTGTTTTTAAATAATAAGGAAGAAACCTATAGTGATATGCTATATGCCCAAAACGGCCTTTTAGATTATCTATCGGCTGTTAAAGAAGCTATGATGGATAACAGCACATTTGATGAACCCTGGCTGGATGGATTTATTGATGATCTATCGAGACATCAAGATGTATACAACTCTCTGGACAAAGGGGTTAATACACTAATAGTACTCGCTAATAAATTAAATATTTGCGACGATCAACTCGGATATTTATTTTTTCTGATAAAGAGTATTGAATAATATTGTTGGATATTTAACAAGCTTTATAAAACGACAAGTTTGTTAGCCAATAAGTATTCCGCGATTTGGATGGCATTTGTAGCAGCACCTTTTCTTAGATTGTCTGATACTATCCATAGATTTAATGTTTTGGGTTACCTGTACCTTTAAGTCTCAATTTTATGCGGATTGGGGAAATTCATTGTTAGTACAGAATTGCTTCTAACCATAGACATCGAATTTGAAGTATCAATATCTCTTATCGAATTAATTCAGAATTCAACTATAAAAAACCTTGCGAATAAAATTGATGGGAAAATATAATAAATGACAATAGCTTAAAATAGTATGGTAGAGCAATATGAGAATGAACTTAAAAAAAATATTTTAGCAATATCAGATGAATGGAATGATATAAACTCTGACGGCTTTAGTGAAAAAAAAATGAAAAAAAATGGTCTAAGAAACAAATACTAGGACATTTAATAGATTCCGCGGGTAATTTCCGTTTAAGACTTGTTTCGGGATTGTATGAACAAAAACCTCTGATATTACAGTATGATCAAGATAAATGGGTTTAAATACAAAATTATCAAAATAAAGATGCTGATGAATTATTCTCATTCTGGAAATATTATAATGAGCATTTAATTCAAATCATAAATACAATTGATTCAAAACAACTTAGTATAAATTCAATCATTTTGATTCATCTATTATTACAATGGATCAATTAATAGCAGAATATATTCAACATCATAAACATCATTTGAATCAAATTTTCCCAGGAATCATAAATTAAAAAATAAATTTTAATGGATATTAATCCTCATTAGGCAGTTTGGATTGGTTAAGTAGTTAAATAAGCACGTCTATTTTTACATCAATTATATCTTCAATCTTTTGCAGAGGATTGGATAAAGCCTTGTTAATAATTGTTTCATGTAATTGAATGATTTCAACGAAAGAATTTTTCTTAAATAATTCGATTGAATAGATCCAATGAAAAATTGCACAGTCGCTGTATTCATTGATAATGCAATTGTTTTCAAAAATACACGGAACCCCTTCCGTAAATGCCATGTTATCAATTTCAGGACCGTTATATTTTTTATTTGTAAGGTTCAGGTAGTCTAGAAACATGTGTGAAACGTGATCATATGGGATATTATTATCCTCAAGAACTTTTTCCCATGGGTAATTTTTATGTTCATAGCATTTTATAAACTCCATGCCAATTGTAATTGCGAGCTCTTGAAAAGATACGGATGGGTCAATCTGTATCTTGGGGAAAATAATGTTAGTAAAAAATCCTACCGTATGCTCCAACTTATCATCATCTCTTAACGAAATACAATTTCCAATTAGAATGTTTTTGGTATGAGTTAATTTATAGAACAAAAGATAGAAGGTGGTTAGAAAAAAAATATTGCTTGAGATGCCTATTTCATCCTTGATCTTATGGATTGCAGTTAATTGATTTTGGCCTAAGATAAATTGAATCATAGCACCTGGATAAAATTTAAAGGAGGAGCGAATGCCTGATATGTGTTCTTTATATTCTATTGATTCATTTGTACCAAAGGATGTTAATTCGTGTTCAAGAGCAGATGAATAGGTATAGCTTCCTGATTTTTTTTCTAGGTATGGATAGTCTGTAGAAAATAAGAGCGGTTTAGTAGCTTCTGTAAAATAGTTTTTCCAAAATGATTTCATTGTTCTACCTTGTAGACTGCTAATCCGCGTATGTTCTAAAAGTCCGAAATCTTTATATTGCATTAAAACAGGTGTAAGGCCATGTATGGTTTTAAGATGCGCAGATTCATATAACAATGGAATTTCTTTATTTAAAATAATTTGTGATGATCCTTCTATGATACTCATGTCTATTGTGAGAAAAAGGCGCCAAATTGAAGATTCTATTTCTGTTATAGCGATATTGAAAAGAGGGCCTATTTCTAAGTCAATTTTTCGGTTCAATTCTGTTAAATATAAATCCTCCTTTGAAATTATTGCATCCTTATTTTCATATAATTCCATCTGTAACGAAGATGCTTGCAAGGGATTTATTTTCTGAAAAACGTTTCCCTGATTCAATACATAAGTAGTTTTTAACGCTTCATGCCTTTCTAACAATATGTCTACAAAATCAATAAACGACTCATTATTATAATAATTAAAATCGTATGTCAGGCATAAGTTTTGCGGCACCCAGTAATTTGAAAACTTATATCTTAAAAAGTGCGCTTTTTGAGAATAGGAGCATTCGTGAAGTGCATTTTTTAATTTATATTCCAGTAGATTATTATCGGGAATATATTCATTGTTTAAAAAATCAATTAGATTTTGTTTGTTACTTTTAATTTCATTTATCAATTCATGTGTAAGTGTATTTTTAGGAGCAGAAATGTCAAGCTTGATTCCATCGGTACTTAATAAAATTTCTTTATTTTCAAGAGTGTCTAATAATTCACTTAAATTATTCATGATAAAAGGTATTATTTATAAAATTATAACGAATAAGAATTTTATTTAAAGTAGTTTGGATATAATAATCCCCTGACACAATTAAAATATTATATCAGGGGATTCGTTCATGCGTTGTAAATTAAATGCAGCAAGAACCGTCTGCAGATGCACCTTTCAGTGTATAAACATATGTTGGATATCCTTCCATTTTCCACCACTCTAACCCCCCAATCAATTCTTTTACATTGAAACCAAGTTTAGACATCTTTAATGCACCTTTTGTTGAAGCATTGCAACCAATACCATCACAATATGTTACATACAATGCATTTTTGTCTAAATGTTTTGTAGTATTTTCATCCATTAACTTGTGATGAATATTAATAGATTTGGCGATGTGTTCTTTTTCAAAAGACTTAGGAGAACGTGCATCAATAATAATAATGTTCTCTTTATTTTCGCATGCTGTCCATACGTCTGAAGAGTCTGTTTCAAATTGCAGTTTGTTTTCAAAATGTTGAACTCTACTGTCAGTTGCTGTTTCGATCATAGTTGGATTAATTTAGTTGTTTAAAAATTTATTTATGTGTGTTATTATTTGGTCAGTAGCTAGCTTTGCTTCTTTCGAATATCCCGACATCAGCAAAAAATTATGGCATAAATGATGAAAATGTATGTGTATCATATGCTTTATTAAAGATAAATATTTTTCATTAAATCTAAAAGAGTCGTCTTTTAAAATATCAAATTCTGATGAAAATAACAAAGTAGGGGGCATATTCAGTATGCTCTCTCTATCCAAAAGCATTGAATTTAAACGCGGGTCGTTAATTGTTAATACATCATTGTTACAGGTTTTCCCTAAAAACCATTCCATTGTTTTCGTATCCAGAAAAAAGCCAGTGCCATATCTATTATAAGAATCCTTGCTAAAATCAAAGTTGATCATTGGATATATTAATATTTGCAAGATGATTGGTATTTTATTTTCTGATGCTTTTACGGAAGTATTTAATGTTAATGATCCACCAACACTGTCGCCCATAAGTATTATTTTTTCAGGATCGATGTTTAGATCTTCATGGTTTTTATATACCCAATCAAGTATGTTAAATGCATCTTCATAAGCCGCTGGAAAAGGGTGTTCCGGAGATTTTCGATATTCTACAAAAATGACCCTGCAATTTGTGTGGTTACATAAATATCTACATAAACTATCAAATGAACTCACATCATACAATACAAATCCCCCCCCATGTAAAAAAATTATAACAGGCAAAATAGTAGGTTCATTCTGAATGGGGCTGTATACTCTAATCGTAATAGTTGTATCCGGGAAAGGTATATGAATCTCTGAAATGAATCCAACTTCTTCACTCTTTAATATCAAAGATTCTATACTCTGGTTGGCAAAATTTCTCGCTTCTTCAACCGGCAAATCATATATATTAGGCTTGCTGAGTTTTTTATTGAATTTCAGCAGCATGTCTAATTGTTTATCGAGTTTGGGTTCAATAATGGAGTTGTGATCCGATTCTTTCAGCAATGAGTTCATTATTTTTTATTTTCCATTTTGCATAATTTGTACTACCGGATTCACCATTCATAAAACGAATTGCTCCTAAACAAGTATTCCACGTATGCTCTTTTAAGCATTCTTGTAGCGATTGTCCTGATAAATAATATTTTTTCAATTCATACGCAATTTCAATGCATGCATATGTTTCAGCGAAATAAGTAGTAGGATGTTTTTTAAAGCAATCTATATATCTGTTCTTAATCTGTTCGGCATCTTTTATCCATTCAATTGGTCCATACCCGTAAATGCTCACATCTAAATATTTTTTTTCTTCAAGGTCTTGTATGATATTTGGGTGAACAACGTCATCCGTAAAAATTACAGAGGCTGCCATGTGACTGTTCTGTTTAAGAAAATGCATGCTATTATGATAAGAGCCTGAATAAATGATATATTCAACAGAATCGTCAATGACATCCTTGATCAGTATGTTGTTTGATTGCAAAAGAATTTGTTTAACAACATTTTGACCATGTAACGAATTATCGTGATCTAAAAAAATCGTTATGTTTTTCTTTTGATCTTTTATATCACATAATATTAAATGAACAAGATCTGAATCGCGGCCTATTAATCGAAATGCATTTGTGTATTCAGAAGTTAAGGAATCCAGTGTGCTGGCAGGTAACAAAACGGGTATTTGGTTTGCATATATTTCAAGTGCTCCTAATGCTGCCGACGATGCAAAATGGCCAATGACACAATCTACTCCAGCTTCAAGTAATTTTTGGGCACTTTTTTTTCCTCCTTCGAACGTCGCAGAATCATTTTCCCAAACAATTTCCACTTCGTTTTTACATCCTGGCTGCAGATTCATAAAGAATAATTCATATGCATTGATGAATGCTTCTTTATGTATAGAATTAGGGTCTGTAAGGCTTGCAACCATTCCAATAGTAAATGTCTTCATTTAATTATTGAAAGAAATGGAATCGGAGTATGTATGTGATTTATTTAAGTAAGTTATTATTTCATTTGCAATAGACTTGCTTAATGCCAATGAACATTTAAATCCTCTTCCTGAAAAACCTGTCGCATGATAAATGCCCTCTGAATTTTTATCAAAACCTATAATTGGGCGATTGGTTTTTGTATACCCATCTATACCATTGAATCCTATAATTGCTTGTTTTGAAAAATCTTTTTCAGAAAGTTTATTAATCCGTTCAATTGTATCTCCTAATTCTTTGTCACCGAATGGACTTATTTCTTCGGGTGTATGTACTTCCTGAATATGCTGACTCCCACAATAAAACTGATTGTTGCTTAAAGGCCGCACATATGTATTATGAATTCCATCAATAAGCGGAATATTAAAATTGGTATTGATATCCTCTACTAGTGTAAGTGGAATGGATTTTACTTTTAATTCTAAATCAGGAAATAAGGTAGAGCTATAAGCTCCGGTGGCAAATACAACTGTATGCGCATAGATTTTACCTATTGAAGCGTGTAATTCCCACACAGCTCCTTTATCAAGGCCAGAAATTTCACAATTTTCAATCAAAGTCCCATCGTATTGTTTAAAGCCTTCAATGAGGTTATAGATGGTTTTTCTTACATCTGCATATCCACTATCTTTCTCAAAGAGCGCATATGTAGCAGGATGGTTTTTAAGATATGGAAATTTATTGCTGTATTCATTTTTATTTAATACCGCTCCATCGTTTATCTTCCATTTGTTAAGCTCCTGCAATGCAGATTCCAGCATATTTTCCTGAAGTAGATATAATAAACCCGTTTTATGATATGGAGTTTTACCAATAAAATTTAATTTATCCCAGTTTATAAAATCTTCTCTGCCAAAATAATTATACTTTGTCAATAATGGATCCTGATCAAACAATCTCACCAAACCTCCTGAATATCGGCTGGCACCGTTTGCACCAGGTGTACATTTCTCAACTAATAAAGTTTTCAAGCCTTTTTTTGATAAAAAAAAGGATATAGCACTGCCATAAATTCCGGCGCCAACAACAACCACATCATGAATATATTTCATTATTAGATTTCCTTATAGCATCAATATATTATTTTCAGAAAGCCATCTCAGGCCTAATTGTTTTCATATACAATTGCTTCTTTATCCAACCACTCTGCAACCTTACTGTCACTTGCATTATAACGTTCAAGCAATTCTGCAGAAAGGTCAGGGTGAATAGATTTTCCGATACTGGTGTATAAAAGCAACAGGTTGAAATCATTTCCATCACACTCGTTATGAATGTATCGCATAAAGGCAAATAATTCTTTTGCTAATTCTTTCATGGAAAAATCTTTCAAGGAAGTATATTTTTGCCAGACCATACGCATATGATTTGTTATCTCCCTGTGTTCTGAAGAAATTTTATCTGCATCAAAACCTCCTTTTTCTGAAATTGAAAACTTTTCAATAATATCATCTTTATAATGATGAAATTTATCATTCCAGGTTTTAAATTTTTCTATTTCGAAATTAGAAACTTCATTTTCCGGGGAGAAAATTGCTAAATAATATCTTGCCGCGTCTAAAGAGTATTCTGCAAGAAAATCATTGATCCATATGGCATGCCCTCTACTTGTAGAAAAGTCATCTCCTTCAAGCTTTAAAAATTCGTTTGTGTATATATAATAATCATCAACAAATTCTTCGTGATTTTTCAATAGCGAAGGGTACACAATTGCATGACTAAAGGAACAATCGAATCCCAAAAATTGAACAAGTTTTGTATCCTTCGATTTCCAAAAGGTGTCAAAAATAGATGTGTTGTTTTCTTTATCATACTCCAGGGTTGAGGCTATATAACCGGCTATACCGCTGAACCAAGTATGAATAATATGTTCTTGGTTGTTGTGATTTATTTTAATACCACACTCTCCCGGACGGTCGATGTACCAATCGAGATCAACCTTATTCAATACATCTTTTATATACTCCTGTAATTTTATTCTTCCTCTGGAAACTTCTTCGTTTTTATTAAGTAAATATTCTTTATATAGTTCAAGCTTTAAGTATTCTCTCTTAACATCTCGGAATGTCATTGTTGAATTGGAAAGAATAGACGTAAAATTGCCCATTTTACTGATTTCAGGAGGGAATCCACAAGCTTCGCATTGGCTCGCATCGGATTTTGCTCCACAGAAATTACAGGTAGCGGTTGCAAATCCTTCGTAGCCGTACACATTATCTACTTCGCTGTACGGAACGCTTTGAACTTTTTCCGCTATAGCATTTTTTGCCAATGCCCCTTCATATAAAAAAAGAATCGTGTTTTTGAAAAAGGGGTTGTTCCCGGATTTCATGAACCAGTCAACAGATATTTTTGTAGCTGCCAATGTTTTTTTTATTTCATCGCTAAAATGGCTGGCTACTTCAAATCGTTCTTTTCCAAGCTGCATAGCTTTACGAAGCAAATAGCTTTGATGATCGTCTGAATAGCAGGTAAAGAAAACTTCATGACCTTTTTGGCGAAGTATTCTTGCACAAACATCAGCTGAAAGAAACGGCCCGGAAAGATGTCCTAAATGTAAATTTCCGTTGGGCGTCGGGGGGGCGATTGTTACAATATATTTTGACATAATCAGCTTTCTGATTCAGTTAATACTTTTAAAGATGTTTCTACACTTTCTTTGTTCCACCACAGGGCATACAGATGAAAATCTATGTCATAAGGATTTTCTATAAAATGGTTGTAGCCTTTTGGTATGAAGATCTGATCTCCTGTTTCAATATCAAATACCTCATCATTAATATGCACCTTTGCTTTTCCGGATATAACAATGAAAAACTCTTCTTCATCCAAAGGTTGATTAATATGTTCTAACGAAGAAGTTTTTTTTCTGACAATACAATATGCTCCTCCAAAAGGGAAATTGCAGGAATCCCACGGGAGTAGTCTCTGTCCATCTAATCCATACTCATGTGACAGAGCATCCCAATTGGTTTTTTTAATTAATTTCATATTTTTCAACATTTTGGTTAACGGATACCTTTATTGAATCAAATAGAATATCTATTACATCATTCACTTGTTCCTGAGTTATAATCAAAGGTGGTAAAAAGCGGAGTGTACTTGAATGTCTTCCGCCCAATTCAATAATCAAACCTCTTTTTAAACATTCAGATTGAATTTTAGAAGCCATTTCATTGTAAGCAGGATAATATCCATTGGCATTTACTGGGGCATCAATATTTATAATTTCAGCTCCTAACATTAATCCACGGCCTCTTACATCTCCTATAATCGGGAATGTGTCTCTTAATTCAAGTAGTCTGCTTTTGAAATAATTTCCAACTTCATTTACACTCTCAATGATGTTGTTTTCTATTATGAAACTGAGCGTGGCGGACCCTGCTGCCATACCAAGTTGATTACCTCTGAATGTTCCGGTGTGATTTCCAGGAAGCCATTTATCAAAATTTTTATTGATTAATAAAACAGCAAGTGGTAATCCACCGCCAATGGCTTTTGACAATACCAAGATATCTGGTATGATACCTACTTGTTCAAAGGCAAACATGCTGCCTGTTCTACCAATCCCGGATTGTACTTCATCTACAATTAAAGGAATATTATAGTTTGTAGCAATTGCTCTAATTCCTTTAAACCATTTTTTTGAAGGCATAATTACTCCTGCTTCTCCCTGAATGATTTCCAGTATGATACCTGCTGGCAATGGAATGCCACTTTCAGGGTCAGATAAAATATTTTCAATATAACTCAAGCTAAGTCTTTCACCTTCTTCACCGCCTACGCCGAATGGACATCTGAAGCTGTATGGATATGGTAAATGAACAACACCTGCCATTAAATTAGGTACACCTTTTTTTGGTGATAAATTTCCAGTTACTGAAAGTGATCCATGTGTCATTCCATGAAATCCACCTTGAAACGTAAAAATTCCTGAGCGTCCAGTAGCAATCTTAACCACCTTTAATGCTGCTTCGACAGCATCTGATCCGCCAGGTCCACAAAATTGTATACAAGCATTTTGTTTGAAATTTTCAGGCAGGATGTTGAAAACATCCTGAACAAATTTATCTTTTATTACTGTAGGCAAGTCAAGACAATGCATAACGTGATTGGAATGTATTGTATGAATCAATGCTTCCTGAATAACGTCATGATTATGCCCTAATGCTAATGTACCTGCTCCAGCCAAACAGTCTATAAAACATTTTCCGTTGACATCCTCTAGATATATACCCTTAGCTTTTTTTACCGCAATAGGAATTCGTCTCGGATAACTTCTAACGTTTGATTCTAATAAATTTTGTCTGTCTAAAATTTCATTTGTACAGATTTCGTAAGGTGTTTCAAGGGTTTTTCTATCCCATTGTAAACTAAAATTTTCAAAAATGGTTTTCATATCTCGTAGTCTAGGATGTACTTGTTTTCTTTTGTAATGGGTGTATTTTTTAAAGATTCGACGATCATTCTTGATCGGATGGACAATAAGCTAAAAGATCCTGCATCACCCATTCCGTGTGATGATTCACAAAAACCATTCATAAAACATTTATTATTTTTCGCGGCGTTAGTCATTTTTATCTCGTAGTTTGGATATGCATCCATGCATCCATCTTCATTTAATTCGAGATACGATTCTAAGCCTTTAAAAATGCCTGGTATTCTTTCCTGTGATGCTCCAGTGCCGATATTTTTAAATCCTGTAGCCAAAATTACCAGATCAATATCTTTTAATGATGCATGCCCCTGCTCTATAGATGTGAAGTTTACTGTTATTTTATCATCCTGTAGAACACTGTTTAGATCACCGCTTCTATGAATAAAAATTTTCTGTTTATTAAGAATTTTCTGCTGGTAAATTGTTCTATAAAGTTGGTCTAAAATATCAAGGTCTGTAGCTGAGTAATTGGTATGATGCAAATCTTTCATTAAGCGTCTTTTGGTAGCTGGATCTGCGTTGTAAAATATATCAACAAATTCAGGAAAATAAACTTCGCCCGTAAATGGACTAACATCTTTCATTCTGTAACCAAAATTTTTGGTAAGCCCGTGAACTTCTGCATCTGGAAATGCTGAGGATACATTCAGTATAATCTCAACAGCACTCTGACTTCCACCAACAACAAGTACTTTATTTATTTTTTGCTTATCTAAATTCTTTATAGTAGATAAATATTTTGTTAAATGAATAATTCGATCAGATTTTACGGATTGAAACTCATGCGGAATATTTGGAGTACGGCCAGTGCCAACTACGAGTGATTTTGCGTAATAGGTTTTATCTGAAGATATTATTTTATAGAGCATTTCATCATCCAATGATTCAAGCGAAATAGATTCAATAGAGGTGTTGTATTTAACCAGATGCTCAAAATGTTTTGCTACCCATTCTATGTACTGATTGTATTCTACTCTAAATGGCAAAAGCATACCTAAATTCAGATATTCAAATAATCGCCCTTTTTCAAAAAGAAAATTAGTAAATGTGTATTTGCTTCTTGGATTAACGGGACTGACCAAATCTCTTAATGGGTGATTCTGAATGTCTGATCCTTCAAAAAGCATTTCTTTTTGCCATACAGCTGTTTCGTTTTTCTCTAAGAAAATCATTTTGCCCTTGTACTGTAATTCTTCAGTCGCTATAGCAACTGCAATATTGGCGGGGCCAAAGCCAATTCCGATAACATCATAAATTTCTTTTTTCATAAAAATGCAATTAACATGTTATACATTGGTTGTTTTTAGTTCCTGATATAAATTAATTAAATCCATAACAGTATTAGGTGGTTCCATTTCATCAAAAAATGAAGATAGATCGGAGTTTGTGTATTCTTCTATTTTAAATAAAACATTTAAAACTGCCATAGAATTTAATCCAATTTCAGATAATGTCATGTTCTGAAAATTAGGTATATCTATTTTCTTTTCTAAAATTTCTTCTATTATGCCTTGTACAGCAGTAGTGCTATCCATAAATTTATTATTTAGTAGGAATAAAAATTCCGGTTTGGAAAAAGAATGTAGAATTATTTTTATTTTTATTGATCGCGTCTGTTAAGAGAGCAATGTTTTGTTTTTCGTTTATCTTTCCTGATGAGCCAAGTATTGGATTATTACTGAATCCTATAATTTCGGGTAGCAAATAAGCAGGTTGCATAATTCGTATTTCTTCAATAATCTTCAAAAAGTCGGTGCTTTGTATATCCGTTTCCTGAAGGCATATTACTGCAATCAATTTCTTTTTATCTCCAAAATCAGCAATTCCTGTGGCTGCATTTATTATTTTATCATGGTTTAATAAAGAAACTTTTACTTCGCCAAGATTTATTCTTCTACCATTTATTTTAACTTCATTATCACGTCTTCCAACAAAAACATATTGTCCGTCTTTATTTCTATAACAGATATCTCCTGTTTTGTAATAAAGTTTCTGTTTAAGCAATTGAAAAACCTTGTTGGTTTCAGTTTCATTTCGCCAGTATCCCTTCATTAATTGATTACCACCAATTAACAGTTCTCCTTCAGTTTCGTTTTCTTCAATGATAGAATTATCTTCTGCTAAAAGAATAGCTGAATTGTTTGGTAAGGGGACGCCAATTGGATAAGTCATTTTTCTATTTTCTTCTGCAGTTCGAATTGTATGTGTCAAACATACAATGGTCACTTCTGTAGGTCCGTAGGCGTTTATTATACGTGCATGAGGTAATTTCTTTATCCATGTGTTGATTACATCTACATCGCATACTTCTGCTCCGGTCATAACCATTTCGAGGCATGATAGATTAGCATTTTGAAGCTTTGACAGATTTGATGTCATTAATGTAAGTATAGTAGAAACAGCGATGAGGTGCGTGATTTTTTCCTTTTCCAGGATGTTGAGCATAATTGAAGCCATGGGTAATCCTCTAAAGATATATACAGAGGCTCCCGTTGTAACAGGTAGGATTGTATCTTCAATTGATACGTCAAAATGAAAAGGGGATATGCTAAAGCAATAACTTCCTTCATGAAACTGTAATACAGTATTGTGATTATAAAAGTAATCGATTACTTTTTCATGCTGAATGCATACTCCTTTTGGCGTTCCTGTAGAGCCGGAAGTATGAATAATATATGCTATTGCATTCGAATCATTTATTTCAGGAAGTTCTAACTGATCTTTAAAAGGAGCATGTTGAAATGATCTTATATGATCAAATGAAAATTTAATTTTATCTGTTTTATCTAATAACGTATTATTTCCTATAAATGCCTTGGGTTCTAATGTGTCATCAAAAAAAGACTTTCTCTTAAAATAACTTTCAGGGTCAATGGGAACATAGATAGCTCCTATTTTCCATATAGCAAAGCATGCAATTACAACTTCACAGTATTTTTCGGATAGAACAATTATTCTGTCACCTGATGTAATACCTTTTGAAAGCATATCTAATGCAAGGTAATTTGATACACTTTCCAGTTGAGAAAATGTGTACATAATTGTACCATCAGTAATAGCTTTTTTATCGGGGAAAAAAGAAAACGGATAAGCCAGTGCTTTACTAAGATGATCAATCGTATATGCAGGGTTAAAGCTGCTTTGCTTATCAATCCAAATAGGAGCTTGTTGAATGATTGTTTCCATAAAAATTAAATAGATAAACTGTATCGTTTTTTATCTTTACTTTTTCCTCCTATGGCATCATAAAAAGCGATTGCAGGAGTATTGTCAATTGGTGTTTGCCATTGAATTTCTTTTATTCCGATTTTCCGGGCTTCTAGAGATAAATGATTCATTACATATTTCCCTATTCCTTTACTTCGCGCTTCTTCAAGTAAAAACAAGCAATCCATATGAATATAATATCCTGCTTCCCATGTTGAAAATTCAAAAGAGTAAGAAGTATAACCAATATTTTTGCCGTTTAATTTTACCATCAGACAATGGAACGCTGGTTTATCTGAAAAGAGATGTTCGGCAAGTTTTTTTGCTTTACCTTCTTTATGATATGTATAATTTTCAAACTGCGCGTGTAACTCGCATAAATGGATCAGTTCATCCAACTCATCTTCTTTTATAGGAGATATAGAAATAGTATCTTTCATATATCCCCATTGAAAGTTTTAGATAAATAAGCCTGAATATTATCTGCGTCAATTGTATTTTTAAGAACAGTTTCAGTCCATGCTGTTTTTTCAAAGTAAAGTACTTCAAGTTCCCACACACAACTAATGATATTGTCACCTATAAGAGTATGTTCTTCTCCTGGGTTTGATTGCATGTAAATTTTACTTGCAACCATATTTTCCCCTGTCCACCAGCATAACACAAAATAATTCCCATCATTTCCCTCATGCAGAATCACAAAACCCACTCCATAGCGATCATTGTTTGATGAAGGTTGAGGAAATGCAGGTAGTATACTTTCCAAAGATTCAATAAAGGAAGTATCTACAAGATCTTTTTTTGCTGAAATACTATATACTTTTAATTTCCATCCTAATGAATCAATTATATTTAGAAACCGAATCGGGCGTTTTTTATACATTTTTTTGAGCTGTTAGGTTTTTTCTTAGTGATAATTTTCTTTTTAAATAACATTTCTGAAATTCATCAGGAGTAATAAGGCGATATATTAATTTTATAAAACTTTCAGATAGCATAGCATCATTACTGATCTCATGAAAAAAATCTTTGGATGCTAGTGTTTCCTCATTTGCAAGAGAATCTGCCATGATGCCTTTCGCATGCGGCATTAATTTCTTTTGATGTATTTCAAAATACTTATCTAGTGATTCTTTTAATTTTTCCGAAGAATTATCCAAAAGAGCATCTATCGTTTCGTTGAAGAGCCATTCAGCAGATTGAAATGCAAAACTGCATCCAACGCCACTCATAGGATCCAGGGCTAATGCTGCATCACCAATAAATGCAACACCATCTTTAACAGGTAATCTAGAAATGTTGGTAAGGTCTAACATTCTATGAAGTGTCCCTTGTAAAGTAGCATTAGATAAATCCGGACCGTCTGGCAACCGTTTAAACATTTGAATTATTTTTTCTTGCGGGGCTTCTTTCCATTCCTCTAATTGATCTTTGTATATGTACGCAGATAATAGGGTAATATTATCTGACAAAGGATACGCAAAACCCATGTTTCTACCGTCTACCCAAAATTGAGATGCTTGACCGGATTTTAAAAAAACATTACTGTAGTATCCAAAATAAGTAAAACGATTATTGATGAATTTTTTTTCTTCGTTTTCGATGATCTTTGAAATAGAAGAATATCTTCCATCTGCTGCAACAATTAAATCGGCCTGTAGGTATTTTGTTTGTGATAAGTGCTCAATCTGTACAGTTGTATATTCTGCCTGATCTTTTCTAAGGTTTGTTACTTTTGATGAAGGAAAATAGGTGATATTCGTATTTTCAATTAATTTATTTTTTAAAAGTGGATCCAATAGCCGCCTTTCTATATTATATCCATATATAGCAGGATCATTAATACTATTGCCATAAATCCATGCATCTCCAAAATGATAATCGGCACTATTTTTTAATGCTCCTATAGATTCAATTTCAGTCGATAGGTTTAATTTTTCTAGTACAGACAAAGCTGCCGGTTGTATAAAATGTGTACACAACAACTTGTAGTCATTCGTATTTTTTTGATCAACAATAGCAATTTTTAAATTCTTAGAAGAATATAAAAGTGCAAGGGTAGAACCCGCAACGCTTGCCCCAACAATAATTACATTGTATTTTTCCATAACTATATAAAAATAAAACCAAAAGTAACAGTTCTTATATAAGGGATATTTTTTTTATGCAGATTGATGGGTTGTCAATTACTATGTAAAGTATTTTTTGAAATACCTCACAATAATACTCGATGTTTATTTTATCTATCAGTTCGCTATCATACTCCCAGGTGTAGTGAAGTTCACCATTTAGTTCGTAGGCCTGTATTAAAATATCAAAGATGGATGTTTCCTTATTATTGGGAGCAAAATTTAACGAAAATTCATTTGAAATGCTTTCGTAAGGTGAATCCTGTAAAAGGAAAACAGTTTCAAATAAAGGGTTTTGATTTAGGCTGCCTTTAATATTTAATCCATTTAACATTTGATCAAACGGATAGTTTTGATATTTATGAATCTGTTGAATTTTTTTTGTTGTAGCAGTAAGTACTTCTTTAAAGGTATCTTCCTGAGTAATGGAAGATTTTATTGGCAGCGTATTTACAAACATTCCAAAAAAATCATTATTAGAATTGTTCCTTCCTGAGAAAACGGATCCACTGATAATACGATCTTGATTTAAAATTTTATGAAGAAAGACAAGATGAATAGAATAGAGCGTACAGAACAGAGTTGATTTATTTCTGAATGAAAATGTTTTTATTTTTTTTGTTGTTTCTGAATCAATTTTTAATCTGACACGATTTCCGTTAAATGATTTTTTTATTTTTCTGGGATAATCAATCAAAAGTTCTGTACTGTAATCGCTCCAATCCTTAAGTTCTTCTTTCCAAAAATTCACAATCTCATCATCATACTTCACATGATCATTCTCATTGAGGTAGCGAATATAGTCAGATAAGTAATTCTTTGCATGAGAGCCATGAGCGGATTTATGTTCTGAAAGCATTGAACTGTAGCATTCAATAAGTTCTTTTATAAATGAATTAATAGATACTCCATCTGAGATAATATGGTGAACAGAGATTGCCAGAGAATAGGTAGATGGTGAAGTCTTGATCAGGTGTATATTAAATAGCGGCCCCTTATGAATATCGAATTCTTTTTTGAGTCCACTCTTTATTGTACTTTTTATTTCTGATTCAATAGATAGTTCATAATAATTAAAATAATCATTGATTGATATATTATCTACAGGATCTATTGTCTGAATAATGCCTTCAGAAGACACTTCAAATTTTGTTAAAAAAGCCGGATGTGCACAAATACATTGGTGAATAGCTTCTTTTAATACATTAACATGCAGCGTACCATTGATATCATAACACACAAAATTATTGTATGCTACAGAGCCATTTTCAAATTGGCTTATCAAGTAAATTCGTTGCTGTTGGTTCAGCAATGGTAATATCGAATTGCCAGACATGTCAAAATAATGTTAGATTAAAAACTGGAACAGAAAATATTCAGAAAATTTTTACCTAATAGATAAAAATCAAAGTATTGAAACAAATGTAACTGTGTAATTTTAAAAAACAAATATTTGAATAAATATTTATGTGTCCATAATTTTAAATATGCATGACTAGTACGACATGAAAATATAAAATTTATATTTTATCTTTCTTTTATCACATTACATATTCGTTTCTTATTTGAAAAAAGGATTTAGTCGTTATAAAAATGATTGCGTTTGGTTTAAAAATTATTCAGTGATTTAGTTTTATGAATTTTAAATACTATTTTTGGAATGTTTTTTACTTTTAAAATACATAAGCTATGATAAATTTTTTTAAAGAGGACGCATGTATTGCTGTTATGGCATCAAGATCAATTGAATTAATTCAAGCAGTTCTTTATTGTGTTCATAACGAAAATATTTTTGTGTCTCTGGATCCATCTTATCCTGATGAGAGAATTAAATATATTATTGCTGATACAAAATGCCGTGTTATAATTATTAATAGAAAAGAAGATGGTGACCGGTTACGAAACATCGGTATTGATGCTCAGATCATACATGCAGATACATTACCCCAAATACCTGTAAGATCTGCTGTACCGTCAACATTCTCCTATGTATTGTATACTTCAGGCTCAACTGGAAATCCCAAAGGGGTTTTTGTTTCAGGTAAAGCATTGTTAAATACACTGGAAGGATTTAATAAATTTTATCCAACAACATCATCAGATACATGGCTTTTTAAGACACCACATACATTCGATGTTTCAATGACAGAGATTTTTTTGTGGCATATGTTTGGATCAAAAATAGTTGTATTGCCAGAGGGTTATGAAAAAGATCCTCAAAAAATTATAGATACTATTTTTGAGAATGAAATTACGCATATCAATTTTGTGCCATCCATGTTTAAGGTATTTTTACTATATCTTAGTGAAAATAATATAAATAAAATCTCATCTTTAAAATATATTTTTCTTGCCGGCGAAGAATTAACGCCTGCTATTGCTCATGAGTACAAGGAATTTAATTTAAACGCTCAATTGATAAATTTATATGGGCCTACAGAAGCTGCTGTGTATGCAAGCCATTACAATTTAAGTGACTGGAATGAATATAAATTACATATACCAATAGGTAAAGCATTGCCTAATTTTGAATTAATGATTGTTGATGAATACAATCAGCGATTGCCTTTTTTAATACCTGGTGAAATATGTATAGGAGGTATGAGTCTTGCTAACGGATATTTAAACAATGAACGTTTAACAGATCTGAAATTTATACAGCACCCGGAAAATCCCTCAGAAAAAATTTACAAAACCGGCGATAAAGGACGTATGCTGTTGGATGGGAATATCGAATTCTTTGGACGTCTGGATGACCAAATAAAATTAAGAGGATACCGTATTGAGATCGGAGAGTTAGAATGTGTTCTTTTAAAACATAAAAATATACAAGAGGCTGCTGTGGTATTAGATGCATCTCATGAAGATCATCAACTAGTAGCTTTCTATACAAGTGATAAAGAAAATGAATTGAGTCGGATAGATTTGCAAAGCCATCTTAAAAAATATGTTCCGGAATATATGATTCCATTTTATTTTGTTCATGTTGAAAAGATGCCAAGAACTTCTTCTGAAAAAATCGATAAGAATGCACTTAGAAAAATAAATTACAGAGATACTGTTATTGATATGTCTGAAGAGGATGTAGCTGAAGATGAAACACTGACAGAAAAGCAATTAAAGCACTGTATAAATACAGTACTTCATTTGAGCCAGGATCATACATTCCGATCAACAGAAAATATATTTCGTGTTGGTTTAACCTCTTTGACACTCATTAAATTGAAATACCATATTAAAAAATACTTTGAAATTGATATTGAACTTAGTCAATTATATATACATTCTACTATCAAAGAAATTTCAATATTAATTGATACGTTGAAAAGGGTACAGGAATCCGTTGTAGAAGATAGGGAAATACTATCAATCTAACTATGGTTAAGATTTATTATTCAGACGATGTAATCGATGAACAGCATTTCTCAACACTGCTTGATTGCATCACTAGAAACGATATTCCCCATCGATCCTATTTATTTGATGCGGATAATAAAAGATATGTCATTGGAAGATTATTACTTAAAAAGGCATTGTTGGAACAAAATATTCGTGTGGATCTTCAAGCTATAGAGTCAACACCTTATGGTAAACCATATTATTTGCATGCACCAAATTTTAATATTACACATTCAAATAATATTGTTTTAGTTGCTGTTTCTGAAAACCAAATAGGAATTGATATAGAATATATTTCAGATACTGATTTCAATTCCTATACTAAAGTTTTGTCTCAAAATGAAATTTTGCATATACAAAACTCTTCCGCTCACAATCAAGCATTTTATTCTATATGGACACGTAAGGAAGCAGTTTTAAAATCTAATGGTACAGGTTTGTGCAATGCTATGGATTTGTTGGATACACTTAATGATCTTGTTCTTTACAAAGGAGTTAAATACCATTTAAAGGAATTACAAATCCATAAAGATTATAAGTGCCACATTGCTTCTGATAAAGAAATAACATGTATTGAAATGAATAAAATAATATTTTCTCAAATAATTAATTAATTTAATATTACAATGGTACGACTTTTTTTAATTGTCTTTTTTAGTAGTTGTAGTTTATTCGCTGGAGTTGCTCTTGCTCAAGATACGTTGAATTACGAAGAGCTGGAAAAAATAATGTTCCTTAAAAATCCTACACTTGCATATGATAGTTTAGAATACGAAGTTGCTTTGAAAAAACTGTCAGAAAGTAAAAATGCCCGCTTACCGGATCTTAATTTAAATGTTTATAATTCCTTTAATGATGGCCGATCGCTGGATCCGGTTACGTATCAATATACTCAACAATCATTTTTTTATAATACATATAGATTGCAAAGTAATCTGACTCTATTTGAAGGGGGGGAGAATATAAATACCATAGATAAATATAAAATTGATCTCGGGATTAAGCAAAAGCTTATACAGAGTTCGAAAATAAATTTGAGGATAAATTTATTTATGCAGTATTCTGAAATATGTATGTTAAGGGAATTGCAAATACTGCATAAAAAATATATTGATGAATTAGTTCTCCTTGAAAATCTTATTTCAAGCAACGTTAATAATGGTAAAAGCACAAATTCTGCTAAAGCTTTGGTTGGAATTGATGTTAATAAATATATGGAAACCTTAAATACGATTACATATAAAAAAAATGCCGGCGAGTTTAAAATTAAAACACTCCTTGGTTATGACAATGATTCAATTTTGAAATTGAAATATATTTCTGCTAAACCCATTGAACATTTTTATTATAGTACGGATGAATTAAATGCGATTGCGGATAATTCAGTTTCATCCCATATATATAAAGAAAAAATTAATTATGCATACAATGATATCCAGCTGAGTAGAGGCTATAGATATCCAACAATATCTTTAAGCGGGATTTTAGGAACGGGTTATTCGAGTGCACTGTCCAATAATTCTTTATTTGATCATACGTGGTCAAATCAGTTAGATAATAACCGTTATCAGATTGTATCTTTAAATTTATATGTTCCAATATTCAATAAATTCAGCAACACATCTGCTATTCAAAAAAATAAAATCATATATCAGCAAAGTATTTTTAAGCAGACAGAAAATAAACTTCAGTTGACTGAGTTTTTAAATATTCAAAATGAAAAATTGAAAAATGGGTATGATAATTATCTCTTAACTATGAAATCGTTGGAATTAATTGATCAGGTCATAGCGGAGGCTTTTTTAAATTTTAATGCCGGAAGAATTGGAATGTTAGAATATCTTACCATAAAAAGACAAAAAATTATGATAGAAGAAAATCTGATTATACTAAAGTTTAATTATTTGAATGCTCACAAAAGCATAGAAGTATTGAAAATAATGCATTAGTGATCATTCATTAACTGTTAGTTATTCCTTGAAATACATTATTTCTGTTCAATATTTTCCATAAATTTATTTCTCTGACCATTTCGTTGGATATAACTCCCTTCAGGGGGACAGGCTTAAAAGGCTTCGAATTACTTCGAAGCCTTTTTTTATTGTCTTTCCGCCGCGGCGGAACCTGATTGAATTTATTTACTATGATTGTTCACTATTTGAATAGCTGAACTTAATTTTAACCTACTGTTCTTAATTTACGAAACGCGGACCCCAGAGGGGTCAAATGTCTGTAGCACTATCATCATCACAATATTTCTACGTGCAGCCTCGAAGAGACGTTCTTTCTCTGGAATCCTTGATTGAACAAGGATGGAAAGTTAGGACTATTGCGGAATGTCATCTTTAAAAAGATAAAAAAGAAGATTTATTTTCTAATACAGTTAATCAATTAATCGGCTGAAAGAGCATTTTTATTATTGATTTAACTTCAATTTCTAACTCCTCCCTTTAATTGTAATTATTCATCATGTATTTATCCACCTAAATGAATTTGTCACTTATATCGGGTTGATGATAAGTGACAATAAAACTTTCTTGTGAAATATCAAAAATGAAAAAAGCTACAAATACTAAACAGCCTATTGAACTTAAGGAAGGTGCAGAAGCAACTATTCTTAATTGTTTTGGAACAAACTTAAAAGATTTGAGAGAGAAGCGAAACCTATCTCAAGAATCTATGGCATTTATTGCTGGCTTAAGCAGGTCCTATTATGCAGAGATTGAATCTGGTAAGAGAAATGTTTCTCTTGTCAATATCACAAAAATTGCTGCGGCACTTGATGTTGAATTAAATAAACTACTAGCCTTGGCTGACCTTAAAAAGAATTTTAAATAATAATGAATTCAGTGATTAAAATTTCATTAGAAGAAATTCTAAAAAACATGTCTGATGTTAAATCAGAATCTTCGGATACTAATAGAAGAGCTGCATTCACACATTATCTACATAGTAAAAATGGTAGTGAAAAATTATATAAAAAAGAAGCTACTTCATATTTGAAAGATGCGCTTGAATACCATTTTCCTGAAGAAAAAATAACTACCAAAGTTGCTGATGAGCAACTTCAATATTTGCTATATGAAAAAACAAATGTTCCGTTTCCTGGAACTCAATCTGAAAATCCTGCATTTAAATTTATTGACTTATTTGCAGGTATTGGTGGATTTAGATTAGCATTACAAAATTTAGAAGGAAAATGTGTTTTTTCTAGTGAATGGGAACAAAATGCCAAAATAACTTATCTTGAAAACTATGGACAATTACCTTATGGTGATATAACTAAACAATCTACTAAAGATCATATCCCAGATGAATTTGATATTCTTTGTGGAGGATTTCCTTGTCAGGCATTTTCTATTGCAGGTAAAAGGGCAGGCTTTGAAGATACTAGAGGAACACTTTTTTTTGATATAGAGCAAATCATTGAAAAGAAAAGACCTAAAGCTGTATTTCTTGAGAACGTTAAGAATCTTCAATCACATGATGATGGAAAAACATTTAAAGTGATGGTAGATATATTAGAAAATAAATTAAAATATAAAGTATTTTATAAAGTTCTTAATTCAATGACACATGCAAATGTTCCTCAAAATAGAGAACGTATTTTTATCGTTGCTTTTGATAAATTAAAAGTGAAAGGGTATGACAAGTTTGAATTTCCGGCACCAATACCATTAACGAAAAGTATACATGATTTCCTAGAAAAAGGGAAACAAGATGATAGTTTGTATTATAAAAAAGATCATCAATATTACCCTGAATTAAAAAAAGTAATGAAGTCAAAGGATACAGTATACCAATGGCGAAGAATTTATGTCAGAGAAAATAAAAGTAATGTTTGCCCAACACTAACAGCTAATATGGGAGCTGGTGGCCATAACGTACAATTAATTTTGGATGATTTTGGAATAAGAAAATTGACTCCAAAAGAGTGTTTTGCATTTCAAGGTTATCCAATGGATAAATATGTTTTGCCGAAGATTGCTAATAGCAGATTATATATGCAAGCAGGTAATTCTGTTACTACTACGTTGATTCAACGGATTGGGAAAAATATTCTAAATATTATATAATGAGTGTTTGGGAACAATATTCTGCGGAACAAAGAAGGGACTACGTTCAATTTCTTCAAGTTTATGGAGCTTTGTCAAATTTATTTCGTCAAAAACAAGGAGATTCAATCCCTTATCTGGATTCAAAATTTCAAGAAACAGTTTTTGCAAAGATATTCAAAAGCAATACTGTCGATATTGGAAATACTCCTCACGATGTTTTATCTGTATTGGGCAATGATAGAATTGGAATTGGTTTAAAAACTTGGATGAGTAGTAAGCCATCTTTTCAGAAAGTTATGCAGCTTAAACGTTACCAAGATGAAATTAACCTAAGTCGAGCACTGGGAGATGATGCATTAGCTTTCAAAATTTCAGAAATCAAAAACGAAAGGATGAAGAGCGATTATAAACGTTTAGGATTGACAGAAGATAAAAACATATATCATTATGTTACTCGTGATGAAGGTCGATTTGTTATTAATGAATGTGCTTACCCACTAATTGATTTAAAAAACTTAAAAAAATTTAATTCAACTAATTCTGCATTTTCGTGGTCTGATGGAAATAAAGATTATAAATTTACATATGGCGATTGTCAAATATGGCAAAAATTTGATTCTTCAAAAAAAGATACTTTACTTCTAAATAAATTTGAGGTAAAAATAATTGAAGACCCTTTTGAATTTCTTCTAAAGGCATATTTAAATTTAATAGGTACAACTACTGTAGTTGAACAAGATATAGAAGAAGTTTTTCTTCCTTTGTATTCTTATGATACCAAAGAAGTCGAAAAAAAATCAGGATTGAATGCTTGGAATGGATCTTCAAAAGTAAAAGGTAGTGATAGGTTAAGACCGTTAAATGAAGTTTATATTCCTATACCAAAAAAATTTCATGAAAAATTTCCTCGATTTTTTATAAAGGACCAAAACATTTTAGATTTCTGGTTAAATAGAAAAACTATTGAAGAGCATAAACCTGAAATTAGATTTCATATTTTGTTACCTAATGGAAAAAAAATACCAGCTTTGCTTACAGGAGATTTTATGAAAAACTTTCAGTCTGGAAGTAATACAGAGCTTGACGAAAAAGGAAAAAGATTTGGTCAATCTGCATTGGGACAATGGCTCTTAGTGGATGTGTTGGGTTTGACTGAAAGAAAGTTAGTAACTCGCCAGTGGTTACAAAAGAAAGGTACAGACTCAGTTCGACTTTGGAGGAAAAAGGATGATTATTCTACAATCAATATAGATTTTGCTCCTATAGGTTCATTTGAGGCATTAATGAATGATGAACCAATTCCACAAGCTGATGAATATTTTGATGAAAAGTTAGATATTAGTTAACCTTCTAATATGAATGCTTTTAGTGAGGGCATCGAAAATAATAATCTCCTTAATCATTTAAATGAATCTTTTTAAAATTTAAAATCTACCTATTAGATAATCAGCATTCAATAAGGATTTTTACTGTAGCCAACCTCTCACCATGGTCTGTTGCCACAGAACAGCAAAGGGAGATTGAATTAAGAAAGAAAATAGAATATCTATTTGTAAATGATAGTCAACGTTCATTCAAGGTGGTCTCTGTGCCTCAGTTCAATATGCAAGGAAACCTCCTTAATTCAATTCTACCCCTCCAACTCCTTTACTCTCTTCTGCAACAGTCCAACATTCGTATTCAGACTATCGATCAATTGCTTT
>JAULBW010068276.1:0-34446 GCA_032358265.1 Vaucheria bursata
CAATTTAGGATGTAATAATATACATATTCTATCACAAATTCCTTGTGTTTATGTTGTATTTTACATTCCTGACAGTAGTGTAAAACAGCAAAATAACTGCATAATGTATTTTAATAGTAAAATTAAAGTTTTAGTAATCTAACAATACTAAAATATCAATATAAAATGTTTTATTAGGAAAAAAATTACTCTGTATGATTGCTATTAAGTGATAATGAATGTAAATAGTTGATATACTAATAGTTGCTTGTAGTCTTAAAAACACTAAAAATACTCTTCAAGTTTACATAACATCAATTTTGCAGCATTATTTTTATGTACATTTTTTGTTATGTTAATAGAAATTTGACATAAAGCTGCAATGCAACATGATAGCAAGTTTTTAAATGCACCAACATGAAACAACTGAGAATCAGTCCCACCATTAAAAAGGTCAATAGTTTATTATTGAAAAAGAATCATTTTACCAATAGCTTCTTGCTACTGGTTGAAAAAGAAAGATATTGACCATTTCTTTGGTGCTGCAAATATGAAAATTGACATAACAATTCAGTACTTACATTTTTAGTTGTAGGACAGTTTTTCAATTGGTTACAGAGCAATTTTTTTTACAAGAACTGAATTACAGCATGATTAGCTGTTCACTTTAACCTACAATCACCCATTCTATTTCTTATCTTTTTCCTCTGGTGTTTCTGTGTGTGCACTCTCATCTCAAATCTTAAAAAATAATGCTGGCTGACTTATTGTGGTCCTTTTTAGTTATAAATATTTAACCAACAGTTGCCTCTTGGGCAGAACTCAATATCAGGAATTAACCCCTAAGGGAGTTATTTTTGCTCTGTAGCTGCGGTACGTTTCTTCTGATACCATGTTGAAGTTTCAGTTCTGACTATGAGAACAAGTTTCAGTAAATGATATTTTGTTGTGTAGATAAAGTTATCTCACTTTTATTAACACTATTTAGGATGTAATAATACACTTATTCTGTAATAGGTTTCTTGTGTTTATGTTGCATGTTACATTTCTGACACTCAAAAGTAAGATGTTGGCTGTGTCAACAGTCACCTGTTAGGAATTAACTCGTTAACAATTAATTTATGTTATAGCTGTGGAATTCTGTTTTATGGCAAGTCATTGTTTGCATGTTTGAATTCTGAGTTTATGGCAAGTCATTGCTGGATTTTGATGATGGGCTAAGTTTGGGATATGTGTTTTGCTGTGAAGTATGTTTAATTTCCAGTAACAAACTATGTGTGTGTGAGTATACTTTCTGTATCTAGTTCTAAGTTCTTGTTTGTTACACATTCATAACATCACCTTGCTAGGAGACCCTAAACTATCTTAGTTGAATTCTTTTATAGAATGTTCCAAAGTCAATATTGGTTTATGCTTTCATAATTTCTTTTGTAATTGAAGATACAGACCACTTATTTGTACAATTTTTTCTTATTGAAGATTAAGTGTGCATTTTTTAGCAATCATTTGATTCATCATAACTTTTATGATAGGATAGAGTTTTAGATGTGGAATCCGAACTGGACAGCCCAAATTTATCAAGCTTCCTCTTTTATAACCTAAGTTCCATGCCTTTATGATAAATGCAGCCATATTCAAGTAGTGACACTCTCAATATCAGATGTTTATTATAATAGAGTTACTCAAAGCTATAAGTCTTACCTATCTGTGTTGGAAAAAAAGAGAAAAATAATATACAATGTGCTGTGAGTGTAATTACAGTGTGAGGCAACAACAATAAAAAAAGGTAAAGTAAGAATGTATTTTAGTAGACCTCTACTTATTGCACGCTATGGGAGTGTGCTGCTAGACTTAGCATACTTCTGCTGGGAGAAGTAGAAAAAAAGTGAAGAAGTGATAAGAAGAAAGTAAAACACACAATAGTTTGTAGAAATCCAAAGTCTCCTCGAAATTGCAAGAAGTTTACAGAAAACCGAAAGGAATTCCAATTTCAGCCAATGATGTAAAAATGCCGCAATTACAAGCAAATTGGAAATGTCAGTAAAGAAACTTCATGGAATGAACTGTTGGGTTTTATAGAGCAAATCCTGGAGAATCACGGATAGAATGAAAATGATTTATGAAATGGTTCACAAAAGTTATTGACGGATAAAATGGGTCACAGGTCATGATCTAAAATGGAAAATTAGAGCA
This sequence comes from Vaucheria bursata, assembly GCA_032358265.1. Classification (NCBI taxonomy): domain Eukaryota; class Xanthophyceae; order Vaucheriales; family Vaucheriaceae; genus Vaucheria; species Vaucheria bursata. The sequence goes on from JAULBW010068276.1 coordinate 2,173, forward strand.
GTAATATATAGAAATCTTGAAAATCGAACTTACTGTGCTTTTTTTCACCAAAGAATGAATTAAAGTGAATTAAAAGAAAGGTGCAATAATACTAGAATTATGCCAAAGGTAACAAGATGTCACGACCAATGAATAATAGGTATGTATAATCTAAGACCAGAAAATACAAGGAACACAAATATTATAAATACACTATTATCATTAATCTTTTGCCTCTGTTGACGAGTGAATCTTCTTAACATCCTACAACTTATTCTGCATGCATATAAGTCAAATTAGTTTGGACAACCACAACTCCCTGAAGGAATTGTATACAATAAATATGGTGAAACCTAATTGGATGACATGGCGGAACATATTAAGTCCTGACACAAGATGAAATGCAAGCAAAAGAAGTGGTTGTATACTTATATTTCAATGACAAGAAAAAGAAAGAAATACTGAGTTCATTACTGTTAGGAATCCAAACCCATTGGCCAATTCTGAGTAATTCAGCAAATTTCGAGTAAGTAAAAATTACTTGTATTTTAACGAGTAATTATATATTGGACGTTGTGAAGATCACTCTTTGCAACATTGTGAGGAACTAATATAATCTACATATATCAAGCATTTCTCTACTTCTATTGTGTTGTCATTGTCTGTATATTGGTTTCTGATAACTGCAGGCTAAGCCTCAACAATTAATAACTTGCCATTTTCTTCCTGAAGTAGCAACAGATTCTAGCATTTTAGTGGGAAACTATGAACTTAAAGGATGTTAGAAATGTGAAATGCAATAAAACATAAGAAACTGTGACAGAAATGTGTGTATTTATCATGCACTAATTGTGTTGATAGAAGTGACCTAACTTTATCAACACAACAAAATATATATAACTCTACTGGCATCTATGCAGCCAAATTACTTGAGACGTCCCAGATACTTATATTAAAATAACTCATCGCAGCTGTAAAAATAGAATTAACCCCTAAGGGGGTTAATTCCTGACAAACAATTTCATAGATTTTGGAGTTGCTTGGAAATTTGCTTGATTGCCACCATTTACACTGGAAATTATATGAACAATGAATCTTCAAGGTCTAGCATATATTAAATGCATACAGCAGGAGATACCTTGATTAAAGCTACTGCCATCTCCATAATGTTGAAATCAAATGTGTTACAAACATTGCATGTGAAGAACCACTTGAAAATTTTAAGGAATGTATATAAATTTGAACCATGGATTTAAATATGAACAATTGCAGTTTAAAATACAGCACGAAAATCCGGAGAGATAAAAAAGCGGTACAGAACAAACAGTGCCAAAAATTGATAATCCCAGCAGAATGATCATTATAAATATCACATTTTACATGGAAAAACTGTTCTGTAACTTATAAATAAATATTTCTTAAGTCTATCTTAGTAGTCACAAGATAAAATTAAATGGAAGCATATATACGTATATAATTCTGTACATCAATTGTCAAAATACTTTTTATTCCTTCTCTCTCTATGCTATTACGTCTATGTTGCAATACCATCAATTATTAAAACAAAACGAAATAAATCGCTGTAAATTTTGATTTGCTCTAGTGAAGAACTGCTCTAGTCTACTGGTCGAAACGTTGATAAATTCTGCAGGAATTGCATTACATAATTCCGATACAACATTAATGAATACTTTTTGTACAATAAAACAGGTTCTCTATTCAACCAGATTTTGTCTTGGCCGTACTATATCGCCTAGGAAGCAGAGCCACCTGATAGTACGATAATTCCATAGTTACTCAAATTTGCGCATAGTGAGATAAATTAAAAAAATAATAGTTTCTGCGACATACAAATAAAACTTGCAGAACATGTACTAGGAAATACTAACCAATTTAGTTGAATACGACCACTCAAATTTCGCACTACTTGGAAGGCACAGGCATATAACTTTCAATCAGATCATATATATAGATTTCTCTGCTAGATGGCTACATATCAGTCCCAAGGGCTTGAAATTTGCCCGACTAACACCATAATATGGACTCAGCCAAAAATGGGTCAATAGTTCACAAATACGAGTCTTAAGAAAAGCATTAAAAAAATTGTAAATTCCACTTTAAATTTCACTAAACCAATCAAATTATTTATGTAGAATTTAAGAAAAAAGTCATCCCCTACCTTAAGTAATGTCTGGGAGGGCAATCGGGTCCTCAGATCTTTTGCAGTTCTCACAAATTGGGCCAAGAAATCTGCCACCATGACCCAGGGTACTTGCAACCTTGCGTATCGACCAAAAATTAGAAAGGCAAATAAATTAATCTCATAATATTTAAAAACACTCCACAAGTACTTAAAGAGCATTAATGTACTCCATATAAAAAACTTCACTTCAACAACAAGACTAACAAGTTGAGCTTCTTCGAATGTAAAACATAGCATAATGTAAATTGGATACTGATTAAAAATATTTTGTGATGCTAAATTACTACTGCGTATACATATAACATATACGTGTATGGATTACTAGATTACCATTACAGTTAATAAATGGGCAAAAATTAACTTTACATGATATCACCCAGGAGGATTGGAATGAAATTAGAGGAATCAGTAGGTATCCCGAATGATAAAGTAAAATGAAATCATTTGATGACTCAAACTGCTGGGGTTGCAGTTTGCAGGACTGCAGTTAATAGAAGTTATCGGCAGTCGTAGAATCTATTCGGGAACTCACAGTGATTTTCAAACCATAATTCAAGTAACCCCATAATATAAATGCTGACACCATAATAAAAAGTATCACCCTGACTTAATAGTTTCTCAACCAAAGCAGCTCTATAAATATCTCCATGTCCTAAGAATGATGTCTCAAACGAAAGGTCACAGTTATTAAAATAAACACAAATAACTATTTTTTTCAAATAAATAGATACAAAAATTAGTGCGACCTTTCGCTCGGGACTAAATCCTGGGGTCAGGGTAGAAAAGCTCAGCCTCTACATTACTGATAAAGTAAATAATATTGAAACAAAATCTCCTAATGAACTTTAGTACCTCCGCATATAATGGAAAATAAAAGCTAATTATAAATTCTAGTGCTACAGTAAACTTCGGATATAACGAATCTGTCAAAACTACTGAATTCATTAAACCGGGAATCTGAAGCTGAATTTGGCACAATATGCCTTTTTAGTGCATTCAATATAAGAAAAAAAATCATTGACAGCGAATTCGCTATATCCGAAGTTTACATACTGAAAATGATGTACACAGGAAATTAGCTAATTGGAAATATAGGGGTGGCCATCAACAAACAATCATTGCATGATTTTTGGGGTACTTAGTATCAGACTTTGGAACGATAAGGCAAAAACAACGATAAAGAAGCATAATACATACATTTCCACAAAGTTTTCAGGTAGCTTCCACTGTACATCGCATTCCTTCTGGGCTAAGTTCATGTACACCATAGCTGCACCAATTACGGCAACACGATTTTCCTGCACGAAATTTGAAAATGTAGCATTCGTATTGAATCTTAATGCTCGAATATACCGCAGACGAGAATTTTGAATAAAGCGAATTTCAGAGACCACAGAATTTATGTTCTATAAAAATCGAAGCGCAACTTGAGCATAATTGGTACGATTTTGCTAATCTCTACATAAGAGCGAATTCAATTCACCAAAAGTTTACCATGCATAGAAATAGGCATTATAAATCGATTTCCTTAAATAATTTTACATAGTCAAATTCAACAATGGATAATACATTTCCGAGGCTATGAAAACATGTCTACTTATTAATTAAATCATTTAAGATTTGAACAAAAAATCACATAATTTCAAGCAGACACTTCAAAATAAATAATGCAGATAAAACGAATTGTTTTAACCGTTTCAGTACCTACATTTGCGGATAAATCAAATTTGCTATCATGACAATACTATGCACTATTCTGTAAAAATTATTTTTCAGCTAAAAAGTTCAATTTCCTAAAAACTTACCTGTAAACATACATCGCTATCCGTATATACTCTTGTTTGAAAAAAACCTGTGACAACATCCCTCAGTGCAGGGGGAACTCGAGCTTGTTCCATCACGCTAGGCAAAATACGTGAAGGGTGCTAAACACACATATATACATATAAGCACACTTAAATATATGGTTATAATTCAGGCCATCAGTGCCTATTCATATACTTCAATATATACATATATATATTAAATCTCACTTCATTATCAAGCCTATTTCTACTGCTGTACTTATTTGCATTATGAACATATAATATGATAAGTAAAGCTTCAATAGCGTATCATACAAATTATACTTATATTACATTTATTCTGAAATTCATCAATTTCAACAAAGCTCGATGGAAAAAGTAAAGCCTACGATTAAAAGATGCTGATGATGTTGCGACACGAACTTGCTTTATTTTAATTGCTTTGCTGGAAGGAGCTTCATGCTTGACTGTTGCACCGTAAGTGAGAAGCCACAAGGCGGTATGAATGAAGGAAAGCTGCCGTGTAAATTCGAACGATTTCTCTTAAACTAACATGCAGTAAAAATTTCTCATTACCAAAAGAAATTCATATATTTTGAAGTGCAGTAAACATAAATGTATTTTCGATAAACGAGAGTAGATTAGATGAAAAGTATAGAATAAATTTAGATAAAGGCACGGCTAGGCAGTAAACGGTGTTTAAAAATTTGGGAGGTTGCCATCATTCAGCACCTTCATTTTTTATCTAGGGATACGGAGCTGTGGAGGGGGAGATCGGGGTCGAACGCTCATGGTTGTAAAAATATTTTTGAATGCTCAAAATACAATAAAACTTGCGAATGAAACCTTTCATATCTATTGCATCAGTATGAATTAAATGCATCAGTAGATAATTAATCTGAATTGGTATCTCAACCCGATGTAAAATATAAATTGATTTTTGCATTTCATTTGACAATATAACATTCTTCAACTCATTTAATATCTCATTGCCCTACAGCGGTATAGATGAAACTGACTCAAAAGTTAAATACATCAACTTGTGAAATAATGAATTTGTCAAGACTGACGAATAAATTCATTGCATCCAAATATATGAATCAATGATTATTAGTAATAATTTGAAATTCTTTAAAAGTGGATCTGTCACCTCTGCAGTTAACCAGTATAAATGTAAATTATTCTACCTGCAGGGTTGTATTGAAGTTCAAGGTTTCCAAGATCTGAAACTCATAGTGTAAGATATCCTCAAGTGAGGGAAGTTGGCCTTCAGAATAGTTTTTGCTCTTGGACCCGATTCGATAGGGCGGAAGAGTCATGCGTAATTGATTTATGATATCTAGCAAATATTCGACTCTATAGGCAGTATCTTCAGCCTTTCCGGCTAAATGTAAGCAAGCTAAGCAGACAGCAGGGAGATCTGATGGCGGCCAAACCATATCTACATCTGGGGAAATCCACTGAAATAAAAAAATGCGATTGAAGTGGGTTCCTTAAAAGAATTTTTCACTAAAATTTTATTTTTATATTTATAGTCAAAAAGCTCAATGGCACTTTATATCGACAATCTTGTTCAGAGTATACATGAATTTTTGAAATATACTATATATATATATCTGATTGTCATGTTTATTATTTTTGCGCAAAATGAAAGAACATCTGTATACTATTAGAGAATATTTAATATTATACATTTTAAAATCAAAACCAATTTGAGGTTCCATGCCTTACATGTGCAAATTAATCATGAGAAAACAATTCATACAGCATATACCTGAAAGTGGTGGAAGAAATGGAACGAACTTAACATCGCTCGTTCACCGTAGCCCATTGCCTTGCCCACATGGCGAATTAAAGCACAGCCATCAATCTTAACCATACGAAAAGAAACATCTGCAACACGCACCTCTTCTCGGACTCCACCACCGCCCCAACGTCCATCATAAACGAGGGTATCAGGATTTAGTACCTGCCTAATGCTTGGAGGAGATGGAGTTACAACAACAGACATGTGCTGAGATTTTGCAATTAGTGGGCAGCCCATTGCAGGAGAATAAGGTATATTTTCATTAGGGAGTTCAGATTTAGTTTTCTTAGAAGCAGGTTCTGATGCTTTGCCCGAGCATGACGTGCGTTTCGGCTTCGAAGAAGTCCATTTTTTAATATCTTCTTCTGTTGCGAGCTGGAGGCCAATCCAGTCTTGCATTAAATGAAGTCCTATTCCTTTCTCGTCCTCGCGAAGACCTTTCCATGCCCAGGAACCAGTTTTCCCCAGTTCGACTTTCCATTCATCTTCATTTTTAAGACACGACTTTAGGCTAGAGACGGCGAAAGTAATGGTCTCAAGTAACCATAGGCAACTTGATCTAGTGGCAGTTTTTCGGAAAAGATTTACTTGCTGACAGAATATACGTTGCGACTCTTGACATTTGTTCCGCATTACCCATTGTCTGATTCGACTTTGGAGAAGGATAATGAAGTAGAAGATTACCACTTCTCAGTTGGTAATGCAGTATATAATAAAAAAAACTCTGCATAATATAATAATTTAATGCGACCAGAGAAGCCGTTAAATGATAGATACTGATATTATAGCAAAAAAATTACGAAATGGATTTTTCGAAACTCTAATCAATCGTCTCATACCTGGCCAATTCACTTGAGCGTTTTTCATTAAACAGCGCTTGCAGCTGCAAAGAACTTTCTTGTAAATTTTTCTCGTCTGCCATCCCGTCGAATTAGAGCGTTGTCGCTTTTGAAGCCTAGTACAATTATTATTAATTTTTATTGCATACGATTCCTTCAAAACCAAATTAATTCGTGAACATTTTTGACAGTTCAGATTGTAGGAGTTCTTGGAAACACGATTAATAGAACATGTCTGCTAGAAAAAAGCGAAAGAAATAATGTTTTATGAATCAATTGTTCTTTCGACAATAAAATGCGACAAAAAAGATACTTTTGAAGCTGTCCAAGTTTCATATATTGAGATGCTATAAGGTTGAATGTTAATATTGCACACAAATTATAGTATTATGCTGCCTATTTATTCATACTGAAGAATAATCATAAATGATCCGGATACTATGAAATTGTACTACCTGCTTAGAATGAAGTAAGTGCTTGTTAAGTTTATGCAATATTTTATAGCTTACTGAGGCGCAACGAGAGCTTTGACCAACCAGATAATCACAAATAGTAGTTGAAAAACAGCTATAGAGAAAAGGTCTCTATTACAATTTCTATTATTGATTAGTAATTCAGACATGAAAGTATTTGCATAGAACCTGTAACTTTAATACTTAGAGTTGGCAGTCTTTTAATGTAGCTAATTGAAGTTAGATTCGTAACAGTATTCTCCAACAGAACTGTTATTCTAAAATTAAATTCTAATTTCGATTTTTGCTTGTTACTTACATGCTGTTTTTCATACAATTCTGACTAGTAGCAGCAGCACTCTTTGATACAAGTCTATAATATCTGCAATAAATTTTAGTGATATATTGTATTTTGAAATGGTAGCAATCCTTCATAGACCTTTTTCCTGGATCTTTTTCCTAGAATAACTTGAGGATATTTTCCCTTTTCATGTTAAAAAATTATTTTGGTCCAGATTCATCATATGCAAGATATATGTTATGACTCTGTTAGGATTATAAAATATTTCCCTTTCTGCATAAATGCAAGAGAAACTCACAGACAGGTTGCTTGTCCATAATGTGAATCATTATTTATGTTTTTGAGGTGCCATCCAGAAACAAGTTCAACAACTGTAGTGTCAATGAAGATAATTCAGTTTAAGTACAGAAGAGTAGATATCAGAAAAATTCAGTGATGTCGTCAGTAACAAAAGCATCAAGATTGCACTTATCCAATTGCATCTTCAATGACAATGGTATCATTTTATTCTGAATGCTTCAAGTACAGTTTCATCGGAAAAGCAGCTGTCTAGTAATAATAACATTGCAGTAAACACCATTCAGTAATGTTGACTGATACTGCATATCTGTAGCTTAGGGTGTGAATAGTTCTATGTATACATATTTTATAACGTTATTTTACTTGGCCTCTCGGTAAAATATGAAATCAATTCATTTTGCTGCTGTGTTACATTGGTAGAATTGAATTCAATTACATGCAGACTGAATGGCCTGAATTCAATAATGAATTTGAAACTATAGCGCAACATATGCCCATGTCCTAAAACAGTGTTGTTGAATCTTTTCTATCAGCTTTACTTAATACATTTCAAATTTAGAAGTAAATAAGTAAAGTGCAGTTGTATGATGACAATGAGGTATTAAAATTACTTTCTACTAACTAATGGCAATTTACATAGGCGTTGCTGCTTCAACATGCGCAGATCCGCTTTTACTTGATCGTGTTCCATTTTAAAATTACGTTTTTCTTGTAAAATTTCATATGGGGTACATCCCTCTCCCCGGCGACATGCTTCATACGTGACCTGCTTCACCAGTAGATCAACAGTTCGCAGGGCTTCGCGGGCAGTGTAAAGATCATTGTCATCGGCAATTTTGAATCGGACGAGAGATCTAACCACGCTGGCCCCGTAAACCAACGAAGACACTTCTCGATCCGTTATGCGAGATGAAATGTGTTGAGGCATTGAAACTTTGACAGTGGCAGGGGTACTTGCACGCTGGTTAGTGACTATAGTGTCAAGATTGTAAGGCAGTAGCCACCGACTGAGCTGGCCCATACGAACACCCAGCTGTAAAAAGAATAGATAGTAAATGAATGAGCCGCTTTCAATATCCTGTATATTGAAAATGGAAAGCAATTTCTTGCAAAAATGTTGTAGTACGCATAACATTAAAATACGACTGCATATTAATATTTAAAGTTAATTCCGAATTTATATATCTCATGATTTTACAAGATAAACTAAAGTCGCTATTAGTTTAGCTAGTTTTCCTTTAAAAGCAGCAGTAAGAAATGAAAGCTTACAATCTACTTCAACTTGAATGCATAAAAAGAATAATAATTGGCAACTGGAATTACTGCTAAGAAGGATACTCGACGAGTTCACCGAGACAATATAAATATTTATATCTACCTGTTCAGCTCTTATAGATAAATTCTCTAGATAAGCAAGGCCTACTTCAGTAGCTAATGCTATTCGCCTGAAGTCTTGATCTGATTGGATAGTATCATGTAACATGAACTCAACTTCTGCAAGACGGCAGCTTAATAATTCATTCCACTCCATAAATTTTTCTTGGTTATCTTCTGAAAAGAATGAATAAAAGCTTCTGGTTTAATGCTTGCACATGATTATAGTACACCTTACGTAACATGCATGTTTTGAATTTCAACCAAATCCTATATTAAATTCATGAAGATTAATATTAAAATGTTTTTATTATGTTCTAAGCTTTGGTGGTTAAGACTCATGCCTTGACAACCAACTTCTACATATAATCTAGCTATGGCTATCACCAATCAAAACTTGTGGATAGCTCAGAAAAGAAATTTCAATCGCGCGACATTTTTAGCGGCTTATAATTTGTCGAATAATTCAAAAATAATAATAAAGTAAGTTCTAATGGACTACAATAAGTAATTGCAACACAAACATATAATCAGTTAAAAAAATGCATGCACTCACCACAACTTCTACCAGGACTTGTTTTAGAAATGTAATTCATTTTTTGCAGATCCGAATTTTGATGATTCAAGTTCTTTCGATGCATCTCTAATAATGGACGAATGCGTACACAAGGCGAATTTACAGACCTCTCATTTCTTACGCTTTCTTCATTTTTTTGTTTTGTTATTCTACTCTGTGTAGGTGTGCCACGAATTGCGGGCTCCGAGACTCTTCGACATGCATCATGTGATTTGCTCTTACTGGTCATATTCCCTGAACTATCCATAGAATTCAACAGGAACTTCTCGCGTCTAATGTTTGAAAGCTGCAAGCTTCTACTACTGTGATGAGACAAACTGCTTTGATACTTTTTTCCATTTTTCTTGACAACTTGATTTTCATCCGTTCTTAAACACTGTGATGCACCCATTTCTTCACAATTTAAATTTTGCTGCCCAGTAGAAGATCTGATTTGGTCATCAAGACATAGTTGGAAATTCGAATTCATTTCATCATTTGCAGCATCAAGTTGTCTTTTGAGCTGTTTAGCCTCAAGTTTCAATGGAGGTAATTTCACGTTTACATCAGAGGATGCATCACTTGTTGGATATTCTCTATGTGATTCTCGAATAGATGTAGTACTTTCATCCTCAACAATTAAGGATATACGACGGTTAACGCGAGCTAATGAGTCAGATTTAATTTTCCAAGATCGGCGGCACCGACTTTTATTGTGCTTAGATTCATTATTTGTTGTAAAATTTACGTTTTTGCCTTTATCGACTGCATCAACAATGTTTTGGTTAGATTTACTAAAACAGTTCGATTCTTTATTTTCTATACGGCGCAAATCATGAGGAAGAGGTGATATTGAAGCATGGTATTCTATTTCAGTTTCATTGGAGGTTAGGCTGAAAGGTGAGGTGCTCTCACTAAAGCAATCAATCGACATTGATGTATTAATCGAAAAGACAGGACTTCTCTCCGAACTTAGTTCAGGTGGCATGACGGTATCATCTGGCTTAAAATTACTTTTCCCCTGATCGTTTAATTCAGTGCTTTCACAAGGATAAATCACAAGTCCCTTCGGAGAAACATCTTCAGTTGCCGATCTAAAAGATTTACTACTGAAAGATTTTCCGCTCGAACTAATTTCATATATATTGGCTTCCATACTATCAGATACGAATTTCTCTCCATCATCTTTAACGTCGCTGAGCTGGATCGAGGCCAAACTAGAAGAACATTCATCTTTTGAGCGTTGATTATTGTCAGATAATTGAGCTGCCCTTATCGCCTCCGAGCGCACTTTTTTTGTAGCATAGCCTTGAAATGCTCCATTTCCCATATCTTCGATACTGGATTTCCAAAGTAATTTAGCTCTAATGAGACAAGCAATGTTTGCGATGATTCAGCGGGTGCTTGAAGGCAAAAACTGTTAGGATACCAAAGCATTAAGGAGTGCACTCTATCGTAGCATAATCAACTGCCAATTGACGACAATAAAGGCCCACTGGTATATATCATTCACTATCCAACATAAAAGATCCAACGCAATTCTAAAGAAAGTTCCATCAACTTCATCACCATATCTTCAATAATATTTCAATGATTTATCGATCCTAGAGCAATTTTTAAGGATCATTTTCTGTTGAGCATTTGTCCAAATGGTGCTGGTAACTGAATCTGACTCTCAGGTTCATGAAAAAGTGATGCAGCTTATAAAAAAAATACATGGTTTGCTAACACAATAGGATAAATAAATACCTCTGGATAGTGGTAAAAAGATAATAGACTCACGACCTGTCAAGATTCAAACATTTTTTATGCCTAGCTTTTCATATTTTCAAGTAAATAAGCAAAAATTGGTAAATAAAAAAAATGAAGTATTTAGACTGGTATTTCTGGGCATTTATCCTCATATTTTTATTTTTATAATCCAAAGTTAAGACAATCTATACTGTAGCACAAATTAGTGCTCATCAATTTGTCATATGGGTATTATTCCCTAACAAGTAGTACAAACCTAAAATCTGGACTCTAACCTATGAATTACTTTGAAATATCGCTTGAAATTCAACATAATGTTTTTTTGCACTTGCATAAAAAACAGAGCAAATCCAGCTTGCTCAAACTTTTTACTTCAAAATAATATTAAGTTTTGTGTTTGCCTTGAAGTACTTTTCGATTATTTATCATTCATCCTCCCTATAAGATTGGGACTAATTACATTTATAAAAGCTTCTCAAGTTTATATGATGATAAGCTGATTCCTTAATGCAATCATTACTAAATGCATTAATATATCAGATTTTACTTTCTGCATACCTACGACTTAAACAGCATCACTAGCAAGTATGAAACATGCTTCGAATGTTAGTAGTCTCTGCACGTTGTAATAGTTTTATAACTAGGAAAAACAACTTTCTTGGGCTATTCCTGCAGAAAAAGATTTGATCCATAAAGTTAAATAAATGACTATTTCATATCTATGTACATCTCATTCAATAGTTTATGAACACTTACTTTTAAAATTTATTTTCATGCACACTAATTTTCGATGTTAATACAACTATGTTACCCAAATTGGTTACTTCACAAATTTATTTGTTCCTAATTACTAGTATATTTCTTATACGTATGATTTTTTGCCATCATAACTTTTTTTGTTGCTGGTGCTCGCTGTGGGCGTATTATCATGCGTTTGTAAACATATTCATGGTCTCTTGCAATTCTCAATGAGTCTCTTCATTTCCAATTCTCCAATGTTCTTCATGGTATTCTGATTACGAATCCAGATCTTGTCTGTATCTGGGTAAGAAGCTATTGCTTCTGATACTTCACGTTCAATCAAAAAATGGAACACGGGATAAGGGGACCTAAGAAAAAACATTTTTTCAAAGAAACATTAACAACAAAGAAAAAAATAGACAATTGGTTAAACATATCCAGAAATATTTTGCGGAGCAACTGAAACCTTTAAAGGATAGTTCTTACTATGAATAAAATTGATTATTTTGAGATATTTATATCAGGCTTATTATTGAACAATCATCCAAATACATAAACATTTTCAACATGTCACAAGCAATTTGAATTATAAATTATTTACTTATTGAATATTTTGACAGTTAAATATTGCGCGACAGAGAAAAATAAAATGATTCAAGTTGCTGTGCATGAATAAATTCATAGAAAATAAACAGCGAAGATGTTGAATTTTCTAACATCCTTTAGTAATCTTTCAAATAATAAAGTGACACGATTGCCGAAAAACAAATTTCTGTATTATCGCTGTATGAGTTTTATTTGAATCAAAAATCTAATGGATAAATAGTGATAACTACAACAGACACAATGGTAATCAGAAAATTATTGATACCCCTAATATACTTCCCGAGATCAAAGAATGAAAATATTAAAAAATTTCGCCAGAAATTTCTTCGTAAAATATATTGCTTTATTATATACTTGAATCTGCACTATTACCTTAATAGTATTAGTGCAAAATAACGTATTGTGCAGGCTTAATGAGATGATGTAATACATTTGGAGGTGTTCAAAATATTTATCACCGTCCTTTGATTACCAATGATTGCAAAATCTTTCTCAGCTTCAGTAATTCAAGCATGACATGAACATTTAGATAAAGGAACAATTTCATACCGATTTGTGTAGTTTTGTACGCCTTTCTCCCCTTCAAATTCATAGTCAGGATGAAAGCTGGCTAACTGTACAGTACCACGTAAGTCCATATCATCAATGATTTCATCGACAATCCCAACCTAATATTATGTCAAAATGCAGAGACGTGTCACTTCATAGTTTTCGAAACAATGGTCCATTACAGTAAATTCACAAAATATGTTTTTTCATGTGATAGAAATATTTCACGTGCCAATTACAATGTTTCCAATAAATTATTTTGAGTTTGACGAACCATTTCGATATAATCATCAAAATTTGACATTAAAGGCGGACGCGCAATCACTAAGCTTGTCACATCACTTGAGGTCGATGCATCATTAACTAGACGAACTAATTCCTGCTGCAAATCAAAGAGCAATTCTTCTTTGGTTGAAGCAGCACTTGTTAGAGCTTTGAATGAATCGCCTCCGAGGGCACGCTTCGCCCAAGGGCATAGAGACATTCCAATCACGATATCTTTCACCCATTTTATAGTAGCCATTGAATATTGATCATGCACGCCAACTGGTTCCGTCAAAAAAAGTTTCTGGTTCCTTGACACAGTATTGATTCGAGAAATAGAATTTCCATGTCTGCATGGGAATGGCAGAAATTGAAAAGAAATCTTTTCTTTACAAGCTAATGATGCTACTCGATATAGGGCAGGCAAAACTGCGAGAATAAGCATGATTATGTACATTCAAATCCAGAATGACTATGATTTGATTGAAAGAATATCACAACTCGAGTTAGGATTTGTTGTCAGTCTTGTAAATTAAAATCCGGAACAAAGTATCAAATACTCAAAATTTTTGAAAAAAAAGGCTAAACCACCAACTGACATTCATGATTTTGAAAATATTGTTCTTAATTGAATTATTTTCAACTTTTTGTCCTTTTTTTGATTCTGAAAGATGCAATTTATTTTAATTTATTGTACTATATGAACACAGTAAGTGCATTAAAACCATGCAGGAGTCTTATTACATATTTCCAGTGACAAAATAAAAGTACCTGCATATTCCACTTCAACCTTATTTTTTCTTGCAAAATATTTGGAATGCTTCAGCCACCAAATATAATTGAGAGAAATATAATTTATTAGCTTTTTTATCTACTTCAACATCACTTGTTCACTCTAGAACATTACGTATTATAGGTCCACAATGTATTGTCAGCGTGTTATTCAATACCATAAAATGATATGAATGAAAAAAATGCAAATGATAACATAAAAACAATAAATTTTCAATTAAAACACAATCTTATTTGTACAAACTTCAATATTGAGGGTTTTGACTTTTTTCGGTCCACGGACACTTCTTAAAGATCCGAGTGTATAGGTTAAAATCCTGCCTGTTCGCTCTGTAACCATCAATTTCGATTGCCTGATTTCGTACAGGATAACCTGTCACCACACAATTTGGTTGATTCCAATCGAACATTGTCTCAAATATTGTTCCAGGGGAATTCAATTTATCTGGTAACTGTTGGTCCAATTTTGAATCGACGCAAGTACTCAAAACCCAATCTCTAATCTCTTCTCTGCAATTTTCATCAGTTACATAGTGAACTTTTGGAAGCGTCTCATTGGTCAGGATTGGAATATTGGTGGCTTGTGAAAAATCTGAATTGTCCAGTAAATTTACATTGTTATCCTCAATAGCTTCGATGATATCAACGTACCTATTCAGCAGAATGAAGCCTAGCGAACGTTCACCCAGCTTTCTACAAAATTGTCCGGCTCTATAAAAGCATTTGTCAGCTGGGATTATATGGCTATAACGAAGTAAACTCACAGATATTTTCATACCTAATAATAAGGATTCTTTACTGCTTTCTCTTTCACAATTTTTCATCAGTACACTATAGTGCAATGCCATCAAAAGATTTTCAAATTCAGCTGGAACTTTTCTGTCATTGCTAGTCCTGAGTTGAAATAGTACATCTTTTAAAGTACCAAATATATTCATTTCACCTTTTTTTTCAGAAATTCGCTCTTCTGAATCTGTCATACCCAATACTATTTTCACTAAATTTTGGTAGATACCCAAGTTGTCCTTAATGCTGGGTAGATCGTGTGTCGCGAGCACTGTTAAGGCAGTTTGAATTGTGTTAACAATTGCTAGTGGATTCCCGTTACTAAGACGCAACTGTGAAACATCATTTGTTAAGCTAGTAATACACTGGACAACGTAATGTATAATGAGATTTGGACTTAAATTAGTGTTAAGTATAGTTTTCCAAAGGTTCGTCCAATCTTGCTTTTGCGCCAAAACATCTAATGCAGCCATAGTTTGCTTAGATGTTATTAACTTATCACTTTGACCTCCTTGGCTGAGATAAGCATCATAAGCCTTTTCGACCTACAAATTGCATACAATAGGGTAAGTTCCCTTAAATTTAAGAATCTGTCCAGACCACCAAGTTAATTCATTAAATTCAAAAATATGATGCTGCCCTTGGCAAAATATAACTTGTTTAGTTACTCGTTATAAGTGAAAGCGTTCTTTAAAAGCAAATTAGTTATATTCAAAGTAAACTATTGCTGACCAAAACAAAAAAATTCAAATAGAAAAATTTGCATTCAAGTTGAAAATTTTAAGCTCATATTTCCTCCGAGTAGCGTTCCTCTTTAAACTATAGATAAATAGCATATTATCAAAAACATCGCAATAATTTCAATTTTTTTTACTTGCTAAAAAGTACATGTAATGCGTATGTAATTTGTACTATCAAAAAGTACTTAAAATATGCGGCCAAAGGGTTAAAAAAGGTCAAAATATTACCTTTTCAACTAGTCTCCCATTTCCTAATGAAAATTCTCTAGCTTTCGACCACATATTTGCATGAATCAATACTTTCACAGCTTCTTCAATCTGCGAGGCATCCCTTAACGTGTCAGCGGCAACTTCGTGTTCATCCAGTGCACACATACGGACAGATACCTCTCTTGCTATCTGTATGTACCGGTCGGGTAATTTTGCACTAGCAATTTCAAGAGCTTTACACCAAAGTTCAATCAAGTCTTGGGTATTTGTAGGAGATGCTGGGAATGTGTTTGACTGAGCCTATAAATATATATAAATATACATTTATATGTGCTGCATACTAGATATTTACGAATTATGGTGCAGCACCCATGGCAATTCCCAAAACTTTTTCAAACTAGAATCGATAAAGGATGACAATGATGAAAGTCTAAAGAACAGTCACTGAAGATTAAGAAACTATTCTGAAATCTGAGAACATCTTTTGATTGATTTGAATAGAGCAAAAAATTCAGCCATGCATTGATTTAGACAATTTCAGCCGAGTAATCTTAAGGAAAATTGATGGTAGATTGAAATTTAGTCTTTGAACTTTTCCTTTATTACAATATGGTCATTGCAACCAATACTGAATGGCTTAGATTTTAGTTACATTACTTATAGCAAAACTGTTGAAAAGAATAAGCAAGTGTCACATAAATAAAAATGTAAACAAGCAAATATAGCCTTCTTTAGTCACGTAGTTTCTTTTTAACTCTTGACATAATGCAAAAAATTTACAAGTCAATCATTATAGAAAAAAAGCTTACAACGAATTTTCATGAAATCAAACAAAAAATTTAAAAGTTGGTTGTTCAAATGATTTGTAAAAGAAATTCAGATTTTTTATAGAATGTTTATTGAATATAAATTGCTTGTAAATATTTTAAATTGATACAAATAAAGATAGTTTGTCACAAGACCAGCTTTTTTAAATCTATCCTCTTTTTTAATTAGTAAAGAAAAGCCTAGCTGTCAAAAATGCATACTTATCCATCTGACTGGTATTATATCTGCTATAAAAATTTTAAAATTTTTACAAATGATATATATTTATAATATGCATTTTTACATATTTTTTATTGATGTTCATGTGAATTTTGCCAGAAAAAATTCTTTATCTAGGATATTTGTAAATTTTTTCAATGCAGTATTTCATTCATAAATAAAAAATCATTTTTCAAAAATGGCCGATAGTTTGGATTGGAGTAAGGAGTAAAAACTCTTTTGATTCGAAAAAGATTTTTGGATGCAATAATTTACTTTTAACAAATTTCCATCAAAACTTTTAAAATCGGATTCATTACATTTGAAGTTGCCCCTTAAATTATCACATTCATAGATTATGTACAATGCAGTCATAGCAATATGTACTAATATTCTTTTTGTAGTATACAACAACTGAGGCTCTATTAGAAATAAGCAATTTTTGTAAAAAATAAAAGATTGAAAACAGTTAAGTCCATATTGACTAATGTCTGTATTGGAATAAATTTAACTCAAGTAAATACATATATGTAAGAATAACTGAGAATGTAATATAAACTGCTCACTTTTTATCTTGTAAATATATATATATATATATATATATATATGTGTGATACATTAATCGTCCATTGGAAAATTTTGATATTTTAGTGCTTGCCTTGAAAATACAGTTAGAAAACTTAAATTTAAAGTTTTGAAACTTTCATATATATATATATATATGTATGAAAAGTATTCTTTGATTTTTTTTACCTTTAGCAGCACATCAATTGCTTTTGACCAGTTCCCGCTTCTACTATGCCCCATCGCAGCCTGTAAAAAACTGTTCTTATCCCCACCTGCACCTGTTTCAGCCTGTGCTTCATTCATTAAACCTTTCAATTCACTCTTTCTATGTGGCAAGTGATTTTCACAAATTCTCATTGCATCATCGAATTTTCGTGCCTCTTGATACATAATTAGTACTCTTTCAGGTTTTCCTGCTTGCAGAAATAGTTCTTCTGCACGATGCAATGCAGCCTCTGTGACGTTATTGACACCGCTCTCAATTATATCGTTGGCTTGGGAGCAAATTACATCAGACGTCGAAGTTGGTTCATGTTCCTGTGACACACGGATAGCACTTGCCCAATTTTTCTGGTGTAGATACATTTCAATGGCCTCTAACGGCTTTCCCGCTGCAATGAACTCTATTTCTGCTTCTGAGAATTTCCCCTCATCTTCTAAGAACATTCCATACTTCAAGTGTAGTTCCAGGACTTTCTGAGAATTTTCTACGGATTTGGCTAGCTCAAACGCACGTGAAAAATCTTTACACTCTATAGCGTAATCAATTGCTGAATCCAATAATCCACGTTTGGCCAAAATTTTAGATCCCCGGTCAAATCCTAGTGATACAAACCAGAGATATGCAATTTGTTTATGAAACTGATTTTTGCCATTAGAGCTCGAAATTCGAAGTGCATCTTCCCACAAACTGGCTGTCGTATACATCATTACAACTGATGCATAATCGTCAGCAAGCTTATAATACGCTTCAGCTTTATTCAAATGTCCTTGTAAATGAAATTCCTTTGCGACGAAAGAGTATATTTCATTGATGAGTTCGGGTTTACGTTCTTTGACCAAACGAATGAGTTGATCGTAACACTTGTGCTTTTTATATAGAGCAATGGCAGAATCAATGTCGTTTATTTGAATCAGTAAATTTTCTGATTCTCGCAACTTCCCGGAAATTTCCATCTTTGCAGCCTAGAATAAATAAATGTACAAAATAGGCTGCTAAATATTTTTGAACCTTTCATATACTATTCTGTAATATGATTTTTTTGAAACAAAATTGAACCCATTATGAACTGAAAAGTCATCAACGTAAATATGTATTTGCCCTTTTGACTCTTCAAATAGTACCAATCTATTTATCATTCTTAAATACTTCCTAGAAACTTACTCTATTCAAAAACGAGATGAAAGTAATGAAAGGTTATAATAAACTTTGGATACAACAAATTTGTCCAGATCACCTAATGATTTCTTTGAATCCATAACTCGTTATATCCCAAAGTTGACAGAAATTATCAGAGCCTTTAAAATTCAACAAATCTGAAGTATACTGTTAGAAAGAATTGGCATAAAAATTATTAAAACTTTAAAAAAATGTCTAATAAAGTATTAGTTTACAAATTCTAATAAATGCGTTAAATGTTGCACTTTAAAAGACATAATGGTACAATTTAAAGTCAGATTTTACACTTTTCTTTGAGCTCAATCCCCCATGCGGTAAATTTGACCAGCTTGGGGTTCAAAATTTATAGTTGAAGACACATCCAAGGATGGGTCAGTGTTTCATAGATATGCACGGTTCATAAAGTACAAGTTGTTAGCTAAGCAATTTTCCTTTAATTTTACAAAAAAGAGCTGAATCTTATTGTGCAGCAAAACAAAAAGCATCGTAAATTACGGTCTATCCAGAATTGAAGATTATCAATGAACTTCAATTCAGTTTATTCTTTCATCAGATTTTCCGAATGAGTTAACTGACACATAGCTTAGAGATTCGTGTTCTAGGGCTTCAAGTACTTTTTATTTGATGAAAAATGGTAAATTTTAACTGCAAATTGTTAAAAAGCACTTGAAATCGATAAGAAATACTTGGAATATTTTATTAAACTTATTAAAATGCCAAGTTTTATGTGTAAACCAAAATATAACTAGAAATAAAAGAATACTCCAAATATAATAAGTACATTTCATTTTTCCTAAAATTCATAAAAATGCGAGCATTAAATTTCAACTGGTTTTAGTGGAATTCATTTAAAAATATGGCAAATTTTTTGCTCTAAACTAAAATCAACTTTAGTTTATCAACAATACTTCACATTTTCAAAATCAAAATACATGAAAATATATATGTTTATACCTATGTATATTACCTGGTTCACATACAGATCTTGTACTTGCTGCTTAGATAGATGCTGTAAGGCAAGTTTATGAGCAGCATCCCATTGGCTTCGATTCATGTACATATCAATAGCTAACATGTGGCTTTCAGCTTTCACATAGCAATTTTCTGCAACTGACAACTGTCCAGCAACTTCAAAGTGCCTATACAGAAATCATATACTTGGTACTCAATAATTCAAAAAATATACTGAATTTTACTGTGTTGTTGTGAACTCTTTGCAATTAAACACGTGCACATTCAAAGAAACTAACATTTATACAACTGATTACAATAGGGTTATTTTAATATAGCTAAAACTTAAAGCACAGTAGGTTTTTATTCCTTTCTTAGCTTATTTGGTAAAATTGTCTGCACCAGATACTCTATACATTGCTGTTCAATTTAATAATTTATTTTATTATTTGATAGCTTTTCCGCTCCACCAATTCTGTTTGCCGGTGTATGTTGATTTCTCTATTCTGACATACTCGATTAACTGAAAATGTTGGTGTTACAGCAGTACAAGCAGTTCTCGTGTAGTATATGATGATAAACCCTTCATAGTACTATTCTTACTCATGATCTTTCATCATAAATAAACTAATTAGGAGCTGAAAAGTCATAAATGTGTCTATTTTAATGATGTATTTATGTTCTTCATTCCTTCTATATTATGTTGTCATGAAATATACTTTTACTGCATAAGTTTCTATGTATAACATCAACTGCACTTTACAACTGGCATGTACACATTTTTGAATTCTTATAATGCGCTCACTTTGCAATAGCCAAAAAATATGGACCTGCAGATTTCTTATCCAGAGTTTCAACCAATTGCAAAGCTTTATTCCATTGTTTGGCACATAGAGCTGTATCGACAGCCTTCACATTGACTCGAGCCTCAATGAAGTGATTCACAGCCATGTCGAGTTCATTTTGAATGACTAACCAATCACCCCACTTCTCTTCTAATACAATGACTTCTTCTGGAAAAAACTAAGAAACATGTAATTTATTATTCTTTTTTACTTATGATATTTTATTTCAAGAGAATTTGCTGTTTTTATATAAATAGGCAGTTTGTTTAAGAAAAATTCATTTATTAGAACACTTGGTATAATGCTTCATTTTATTTTGTCATTTATTTGATATTGTGTTGATACTATTATAATGCGTATTATTTTTTGTTGTATTTAAAAAAAATACTAAAATTTTGCTTCAAGAAAAACAGATATACATTGAAGTTGCATTATCTAAAGGCAAACAATTGCCATTAGTACCACCTCACCAATTTTGATTGGCTAACAGTTCAAAAACAAACCTAAAATTGTTTTTTCAATGAAAAACAATACTTCTTTAACAGATTTTGCTTATTTATTCCTAAATAAAATCAAGAGAATAGAAGCACAAATATATATTCAAACGAAACAAGTAGTTACCTTACGAGCAAGGTCAACAGCCAACTTGAAGTTGTGTCCTTCCACATAGTTTTCAAGCGCCTTATTGTAGTCATTGAGCTGTTCAAAGCACTCTCCCGCTTGGCTGCGCATGTTTGCATGCACGAATGAACTTGCTAAAGTTTCCATCCAGCTGTTGCTATTCGGAATAAGGGCTATATTTTTTTGCAAAACTCTCAGTGCCTAGTGGTAAAATTTCATTGTATAACATATTTACATTGCTACAATTTTATTGGCTGAAAAATTCCTCGGATTTTATATTATTATTCATGCTAAAGTAAGTTGTAATCTACTATATGCTGACATACAAAAATATCAAATACTGGCAATTACTATGTATATAATTAATAGCCAATTCAAATAGCAGACTAAAATACATATTGCCATGATTGTCAGCATATGAAATTCTTAGATAATATATAAACAAATGTAGTTGAATATAGTCCGTTTAACATGAAATTAGCCGTGAAAAAACTTTACTACACCTGAATTGGTATTTTTCCTTTTAAATATAACTGCATTGCTTGTTCAAATTCACCCTCTGATTCCTTGATCAGTCCGGCACGAAGCTCTTGGTGACTATCTACTAGCAATCGAAAGTAGCGAGCACTCATGTTATCAATTAAGACCCGGTCTAATCTTTTGGATCGCGCCAAGTTGAGTGCATCTTCGTACATTTGAAACTAATATAAAGCCAAAAAAAACTTGTAATTTATTTTATATGAATAAAAATTAATTTTTAAAATAATTTTCTGGATTATTACATATTCGTAATATTAGAAAGAGGGGGCAAAACTGTTAATTTTGGCTAAACTTGACTAAAAATTAATGCTAACTGTTCCATATTTCCAACCATACCTAGTTCTATTTGCTATCTTAATTCCAACTAGCATCGCATATTTGAATATAGTATACTTGTCATTACTTGAAAATGCAATTGAAGAAAAAGCTTATGGAACGATGCAATGTTGAAATTAAAAAAATTAATTAATCACAGAAGATATTAGTTAAATTTGATTGCAATTCAAATAGTACAAAAAAAATATTGCCTTTTTATATAATTCAAATAAAACTTTTATGTCAGTAAAATTTTTATTTTTCATACATAAATTTTTAATGAATTTATTGTACATACTTTTAGTGGCAAAGGCATAAAATATTTTTTACCTTATTGTTATAAATCTTTTATTTTCCTTTCTTTTAACCTATAAACTAATTGAGATCATTGTATGTAAAATAGCAAAGGCATCATATTTTTTAATATTATTCCAAAACACTTTCAAACTGTATTGTAACATATTTTCAATCTTAATAAAAATTATTAATAAGAACGACAACCCAAATAAATTTTTTTAAAAACCACTTTTCGTTTCTCATATTACAGTTCTATACATAGAATAAACTGAAAATTTGAGCAAAAAATCTTTAAAACTTTGAACAATTTCATAACTTTTTTTATGGGTTTGATAACTGCAATAAAGATGGCCTGAATACTTTAGTAAATCTGATTGTTTCATATAGCGCTTTCAAATCTCTTAATTGTTCTAAATTAAACAAAGTCTAGGGTAGATCAATGTACGCAGAAATCTAAAAATACCAAAAAATGTCTAAATTTACATTATGCTTCACATAAAATTTAAAAAGTACATGCGGGATATAAAATGATCATTACTTTTTTTGCCTTTTTAGTTAAAAGAAAACTTCTACAAAATAAAAATAGCAAAATTTTTGCCTCTTATGTTAGTACGTACAAAAACTCACATAAATTCAAATGAAAAGAAAAAAGAAATGCATCATATCCACAAAGAACTTGATTGGTTTTCACTCCTATTTTCAAAGCTATTGTGTGTAGATTACAAGATTGAAAACAAACCTGTTCGTACATACTGATGGCTTCATCAATTTTCCCGAGAGACAGAAGCACATCTTCAGCACCTTTCAAGTCTTTTTTCAGCAGGCAAAGTTTAAACTTAATGGACCAATGATCCACTCCAAATGCGATGGTATTATCTGATTTCGAAAAAGAATTGTACGCGTCGCTTATTTTCTTAATGTACTCTGCTCTGGCAACGTTTCCGATAGCTGCAGCGCACCGTCCAGCTATCTGTATGTCACCATTGTTTAAGGCCATGTCACCTAATTGAGACCACATTGCTTCCGCTTCGGGGGTTAATTCTAAGGGCTCTAAAATCTGTTTGATAGTTTGTTAACTTTTGAAATATGGACACTTTTATTTATATATCCGCAAACATCCTTTGCAATTATCTTTAAGTATGTAAGTAGGCATGCGCCTGCATTTAATTATAAGAGCTAGTGGATATCTGTGCATACCTCCATAGCCTTCATGTAATCCTTATCTTCTATTGCCGAGCCAAACTCAATGAGAGGCTCATCTAAAATATATGATACTTCTCTATTCCCTTCATTGACAACCATTTCAGTTTGACCTTTTTCACGTATTATTTGACACACATCTCCGCTTATCTCATGATTCGTCACCTAAAATTGTAAAAGTTACTGAAATAAAAATTAAAAAAACTACCTTAATTTACATGTAAATGGTTTCATACAAACTATTTTAGATACTTTTAGCCCAAGGTTAAAACTTCAAGCTGTAGAAAACAATAGAGAGCCAAATAGAGTAAACAAAAAAGTAACAATAATACTGGTTCAACTGATTCATGTTGATGATATATGTGCGTGGTAGTATGAAGTGCGATTGCATATACCATCACATACATATAAGTATATCTGTATGCATCAGTTTGTGCATAGCTGGTACATATTCTATAAAAAATTTATTTACATATTGCCTTGTATGCACAGATAAGTATACCTGATCCGGGGCATGAATATTATACCAAACGCACAAACTCGATCGACTTTGTGCTACCACCACATCTGTGTCCGGAACCCACTGAACATAGCTACAGTGATTCAATAATGTGGTTCTTGTTTGCTTTTCAATGTTAAATATGTGCAAATGACGCTTCTTGTCCCTACACGGAAATAGCACATGTCATCGTGCAACCAATATTCATCAAGTTCATCGCACAAAAAATTTATACTAAAAACTGCTTATGCAAAGTACATATTTCAAGAATGTGCCAACTGTAGGTAATCTGGCAGTTCATATGTCTATTTTGCTTTTAGCTTTATTTTTTCGTTTTTAATCAACTTGATCCAGGAATCGAACCCAGGACTATAGCTTTGAAAAAGTACATGCATTACATATGTAAATGCTAGACTTTTGGACACAAATTTTTGCATTCCTAGATTTTGAGTATATTAATAAATAAAGCAAAACTAAAAATTACCGTTGCCTATAAAAATGAGCATACCTGAATAAGAGGAGATTAGCCCTTGCATTCATTTCGAGCCAGTCAATTTTACTGCTATGTTCAATAGAAATGGTTGCATTGCTAGTTAAATCTTTAATATTCACTGTTTGAGCGTCTAGCAAATAGGCAATTGACTTTGTCTTGTAAATAAAAAAATATTCAATTCAGATTTTCTCATTCATGCATTGTGCATAAATGTATAATGTTCTTGCACACTAAATTTCAAAACAGTCAAAATAAATTGAAGCATACAAGTTTGCTATAAACTGCTAAAATATACTTTTATTTAGTCATGTTGAGCCTACTTAAGCTACCAATCTACTGCAATCATCAAAAAAAGATATGATGCATATACAAATTTCAAACGAGAAAACAGCTCTAAAATTTTATAGCCCTCATATACATGTATACAGGTATGAATGCACAAAAAAAGGTTTCATTAGGAGGGAAATTTTAAACTATACAAAAAACCAACTACCAAAAAATCGGCCAAGCAAGCCGCATATTTGAGTGGGTGGAAAATGGTATGCAAATATTGAGAAATACTCTAGAACGATTTTCATACTTGGGCATATAAATCTTACCTCCAGCATATCATATTGATCCCTATTTGCACCCCATCCAGGTCTATTTCGGTTTGAGTGTTCATTTATCCTTACAGATATAAGATGCGTACTAACAAAATCAGTGCGTACCATTCCGGTGATTTCATTCTCCCCAAACTCAATAATCACTAATTCCCCTGCATAAAACACTAGCACTGTATTTGGGTAATCAAAAATAAACTTCTCGATCCCAATTCGGGCCTGCCAGGGCACCTCCGCAGTCTTCATCGAGCTCATATCAGCTAGTAGGAGGGTTTCGTTTGTTTGAGCTGTAACATACTTTTCTTTTGTCACATTTAATTTGAAAATTTCAAGTCTCGTTTCACTTCTTAGCATCATGGATGTGTTGGTTTTTATATTTGTGATTAGAACTTGGCTTAAACTGATATAGGTCAAATTGAATATGCCCTTAATTCGAGCCTGCTTCACACATGCATTATATACATCGAGTACTCCACATAAAGATCCAACTGCAAGTTGGCTACCATCCGGCTTCCATGCTAAGCTGGTTACTGTATACATATACTTTACCTATTACAAAGTTGAAAAAAATTCAAAAAAATTCAAAAAAATTCAAAAAAATTCCAACAATAATAAAACAAATTTAAAAATTTTGTAAGCAAAAGATGCTTGGTCTAATGCCTAAATTTGAGTTATATTGACCATACTCTAGCAATAAAAAAATTCAAAAATAAAAAATCCCACCTAGAGCTTTTAAAAGTTAATTTTATTGAGAAAGCAAAAATTTGGCACTATAAAATTTTGTAACAAAAAATGTTACTTCCAAAATCTTTTTATATTTTATTTCAAAATAAGTAAAATAAGCTATGATGAAAATAGAAAAAAAAGAAATCTTTGTAGCAAGAACATCAAACAACGTTCAATAAAAAATATTGGACTCAAATCGACTTTACTCGTTGGAAATCAATATAAAACAACTAATCATAAATTATTTCACCAATATTACTCAGCCTAATTCCTTTTAGGCATTTAAAGTATACCAGGTAAGCCTACATCAGCATTCAACACAAAAGAATCAATCTAAATTCAAATTTTTTTAAATCATTCTGTTCTATAGTAAATTAGATATCCTACATTTCATAAAGTTAACTATGAATATCTTGCAATTTAATTTTTAATTCCTTTGATTTTAACATATTCGTGAACAACTTTCATACCACATCTAGATGTAACATGATATAACTGTTTACAATTAAGTATATCGGCACAGAAATTAGGACATTAACAGTAAAGATCTTTTTTTATTTTCCTGAAATATCAGTCTATTTTTAGCTTGATGAAATTTTCCCTGTAAACATTGCATCGAGAAAAATGAAAGAAATTATCCTTCAATCATTGTATTTATGAATATTTTAATAAGAAAAAGGCTTTAAGATATCTTTACTTTTTTTATGATAAGCTATATTCAAAGTTTTTCTAATTTTTTAATGTCAATATACTACATTCTAAATATGTTCTTATAGAGTTACCTCTTTTACTGCTATTTCTTCCCAGTTTCCAAGATCTTGATTATATCCAAATATATAAAAACTACTAAAATTTCCAAAAACCACAGTGTCGCCGGTGGGGTTAAATGCTGCGGTACTAAACTCCTTACATGAAGCATTACTGCCATAATTGAATTTTCGTTCCAGCTCCCCATTTCTTCCATACATATACTGAAGAGCAAAAACTTTTGTCAAAGTAAAAATTAAATATTTGTATGATGTGTCTGTGTGTATTGATAAAAATATTTATATTTCAAATAATGTATCGTATGTGAGATGAAAACTATCATGTAAGCATAGATATATGCCACAAAGTGAAAAAAGGGTGAAGTATAGTTGG
The DNA here is from genome assembly GCA_032358265.1 of Vaucheria bursata. Lineage (NCBI taxonomy): Eukaryota > Xanthophyceae > Vaucheriales > Vaucheriaceae > Vaucheria > Vaucheria bursata. The sequence goes on from JAULBW010068276.1 coordinate 29,450, forward strand.
ATTTGATATAGGAGCAGGAAGCAGATAAAAAGTACTCAAAAAGGCAGTTAACAAAAAGATTATGAAACTTTTCAATGTAAACATGCATCTTTATATGTAAATATAATTCTGCAGATGATGAGAATGACGTGCGTTTATGCATATCAACCACTTTAAAATTAATTTATAGGTCACACAACTTTGGTTTCAAAGAACAAAATCGATCTATTACCTATTTACCCACCCATCAACCCACCTAGATACCACACGCAACATACCTGTTCACCCACCCACTTACATACCCGCTGCATAACTACATAAACATTTTTACATGCACTCTTACCTATTCATCCGCCTACTATCTGAAATTATCTTTACAGCGAATTTTCAAACATGAACACTCCAAATGCAAAGGCTCCAAGTCACGTTCAATGCCATTTTTGGCATCTAGTATGGTTCTATAATTTGAATTCCAAATTATTCTATAAGGAAAGTCTCAAAACTATGCATTGAAAGGGTACTCTAACCCAATCAAACATTTCCTATCCACAGTTTTATTTTTGAAACAATCTGCATAAATAATCTTCCAGTATAAGTTTAGAATAGTTTTACAGAAAAAGAATATATATGTATGTATTTATTGAAAGGGTAGATAAGTTAACTTTTGCCCAATCAAAAAATTGCTCCATAAGCAATACATTTTAAAAAAAACTTACCACTTGGGAATCACTTCCTGCCACAGCGATACTTTTCCCCCAACTCAGTGCATACGAAACAGTGCAGTGATTGCCAAATTTTGAATGTCGAGACTCCCCAAGTATAAATCGATTTAGGGTGCCATCAACATGACCACTGATAATACCTGTATAAAGTAGAGAAATTAGACTGAGAATGAAACTGGTTCTTCTAAAAAAGGATATTTTTAGTGAAAATGTTATGATAAATGGAGTGGATTGTACAGCACAGAGATGGATATGCGTAAAGCACGCAATTATATAGCTTCAGCTTGAAAATAATTCAAGAAATGAATGATCAAATAGTACATTTAAAAAGTCTAGTTTATATTGATATGCAAAAATATGTGCATTATAAAAAGCGGCACAGCTAGTGTTACATTTGCAAGATGAGGCATTTAAGTCGAATGACATATTTGCGTAAGCAGTTTCCCATTTTCTTCATTGCTATTGAAGAAAACGTGCACAAGATCTACTGAACCATGCATTACATACTTGGCCTTTCCTAGATGAAATATATGTTATATGCATCTATTTCTCGATTTTAGCCCTATGCAGCGGCCCCTGAATTTGACCAGCTTAAAAAAACGTAGCTACAAATTTGGCCAAAAGATTTCTTGATCTTAGTGTTGTCAATGATGACAAAAGTACTATAACCTTTCATGAACTATTATTTTGCATGACTTTTCATTGTAAACAAACTCATTACAAGCTGAAAAGTCATAAAAGTGTCCGTTCGTAATGGCGTAAATGCGTTCATTAAATTCATTTAAGTAAATTTAGCATCATAAAGTACACTTTTACCGATCCATTTATATTTCACAAACATTCGCTTTGAAAATACAAAAGTTTACCTTCGCCATCAGGACTTGCAGCAATGGCAGTAACATACAAATCTGTATTAAATAAGGTGGAAGCCTTATTAGTCTTGAGATGCCCTATTTTAACTTTTCCATCAGCTAGGCCGAAAAATAGCTCCTCCGGCCGAGAGCCGGGCCAAACAAGACAAGTTACTGGACTATTTTGTTGGATTTTGTTCACAATGCTCTTCTTCTCCCCCCATTGTACCCCCAACTTGTACACGAAGACCACCGAATCTGTCTGCGCTACTGCTAACTTTGTACTGTCAGGACTGAATGCTAGAGCTTTAACGATGAAATTTCTAACGGTTTTGTCCGCAGGCTTTGTTGAAAATTTGTCTTGTCGGTCTCCATTCTAAAAGATGCAACGTTTTCAACTCTATGTTAACAATATATAACGCGTAACACATATGTTAATAAAGTACAAAAGCACTTAAAAATTCGACCCTATTTAAATCAAAAGCAGTTTAAAACAAACAAAAATCAGTAAACAGTATAGGATGTAACGAATCTTTGGGGCCACCAAAGTAATTTGTTATATCCAAAATTGGTTGCACTCAAAAGTCTGGAGCTGATCTTGGCACCATGTCAAGTTTTTATTTATTTGCTGTAGGCAAATATTTGTTCAAAGCAAATTTCTATATTCAAAGTATAACTTGTTAAAAGAACTTTGCTGGTATAGAAAAAGGCATTTATCAATATTCTTTTAAATTTGAGAGGTCAAATCTGTAAGAAGTTTTTTTAGCGATAAGTTATAAGATATTTTTAACAGTATTTGGCATATAGAGGTGAAAAAATGACTTATTTTTTCTTATTTTGGGCATGATAAAAAAACCTACAAGTTGATCTCTAAAATCTATCAACAACAGTTCATTTAACAGGTCATTTTGACTAGAAAACTAATAAAAAGACGCTACATTTTGATATAAATTGTTACTAAGTAGCATGAATTGTACGAGGTAAAGCAATAAATTCTTAAATGAACCAGAAAAGTACAGAATTGGAGAAATACAATTTTTAAGGTCATTTTAATGCATGATTTTCATTTGTATTCTATTGCACAACCACACTTTTTTTAATCATTTAAGCAAGTTATAAGGACTAAACTTATTCAGCAACTTTCCGGAGGAAGATATAAATTTGAAATTAAAAATAAAATTCTAGAGACATGTATCTATGCTAGAGCACAGGCTTTAAGAATATAAATTTGTACATTGTTTTTCACCTATTAAAAATGTAATATTCTTCATTAATAAGAATATTAACTGTTTCATTCGATTTCAACAAAGTTCGATGTTAGTCATGGGTACATGTGGGGGGTCCCAAATAGTCCCCCCATAGGCAAAGATTGATTAGATATTGAGTGGTGGTATTTCTGCACATGGCCAATACAAACATGAGTCAAAGTTTTAAATGAATAGGTGAACTAAATAAATACTAAGTAGGACAGCACTATTTAAATTTAAATGGATTTAATTTTATAGCAGTATCATACATTTCAAAAAATATAAAATTCAATCAAGACTATGAGTTTACAGGCATAAAAACTGTAGACAATTACAACCTGAATTCCTAAAATCTTGATTACAATAAAGGGATTATAAATGTCATCTTATTTGCCACTAACTAATAATAATTAAGAGAAAACTGAAATTAATAGTGAGACAGGCAATATGGAAAATTTTTGCACCTTTTAATCAAAAAAATAACTCAAAACATTGTACATTCCAGTACCAGAGTAATTTAGTACCTGGGAAGGTACCTGGTGTTAATAATGTACTACTCGGGTAACAGCACATGATATTTTTAGTGGCTTTGCATGTATTGAAATTTATGAATAAACTTTTTAAAAGAATTTGGAAAAATTATTAGATGACTAGTTGGTATATTAAATTTGATGCCGATAAAATAAAAATGTACTAACTCTATCCTTTGGTGCAATTGGCTCTCAAATGACCACATTTAAATTGAGTTTTAAAAATATAGGGTCACATAGAGCTCACAAGAGAATCACATATTTTGGAAATATGAAATTTTTCATATAAAACGACGCTAGTACAAGTAACATTACTCGACTACGTATACTACCCAATATAAGGAGATCGTTACTTGATGCACATGTAAATGTCCTTTCTACATATTTACTAATTTTACCAAAATTTTAAATTTTTGATTGGTTCAAGAAATTTTTGTTTCAGGCTGAAAATTAAAACATAATTTTTTTGTACTAATTAGCAACTATAAGATTCTATCATTTCACTCCATCAACTAACGAAAAAGCGAAAAATGCAAACAAAACTTGCTCTATGTATCACGAAAAAATTTTAAACTGTAATATGAGGTAACACTAAATAAGGTAATTTTCAGTCGCATTTACTAAATAATATTTCGCATCCAGAAATTAAAAATATACTAAATGTGACTTCGAAAGTCAGAGTAAAAATAAAGTATTTTGTTCAGTAGTCCATAGATTACTGACGACTCTATCAACAAAGTTCTGCGTAAAACAATATTCGTTCGTTAACTTTCCAGTTAATATTGTTGCTCGTATGAAATTCATATGCAGTAAAATTCAACCCTTATTTTGCTTTCACAACGTCATAGGTGCCTATTATAAATGCAACCATTTTATCATATAAGATTTCTGTACCTCATCGAAGAGAAAAACAGTTCTGTCAACGGTACAAACTGCCAATTTTTTACAGTTAGGTGCCCAGGCTAGAGCTGTAATTTTCTGCGGAAGCAAAGATTTGGAGTAATCCGAAGGTGAAAGAATTGTTTTGTCGTACTTGAGCTGCATATTATTTTCCTCTGAACACACTGCGAAGTGTAAATGAAAAAATGTTCGAGTTATCGCTACTCTGACATGCTGACAATGTAAGATAAAGATACTAGCATTTTTAATGCTGTGTAACGGAAAATTGCCGATAGCCGATTTGTGGGCTCTTTTGGGTTCCTGTGTTACTATTAGATACAAAAGTTAGCTAACCAGAGATTTTATCACCTACTGTTTATGCTCTGAATTCTAGGTTATGCTAATTGAACTAACTCGTCAGACTACTATGCTTACTCTGGCCCATGAAAAAATAACTATTAAAACTGATTGAAGTAAAAAAAGGAATTCATCAACATAGGCACCAAGATGCTTGCATTTCTTCTGCGGCTTTTGGGATGGTCACTAGTATTTAGCATGAAGAACTAAAAAAGAAATAGAGTGGTATGCATCGGTCGAAATATTCACTTTTTCATCAAGATATTTTTTATATATCATAGTAAGATCACATTAATTTTTTCAATGAACTAGATGATATGTTTGTAAACCTTATCTTTAAAGTATTCTTAATTAGTGTCAAGACGCACAACAAATAGGCAAACAATGCAAAAGAGTAACAGCTCAATTGTACATTATATCTTAACCTGTGTT
>JAULBW010068287.1:0-34432 GCA_032358265.1 Vaucheria bursata
TAAACTTGTATTTCATTATTTCTCTTGTTCCTTCTATTGCTGTAATCCATCTTCCTTCTTCCAATCTTGTTTCTTGAGCCTTTTCCCTATCTTTTGCAAGTCTTGACACCTAGACTTAGTCTTAAAGCAAGGAGGCACTTCATGTATGTTTACAGGACTGAATTTCACCTTAAATCTTTGGATCAATGATTGAATTTTTAATCAAGTCTTGTCTTTCTCCATTTGCTAGAAAAATTCAAAATTATTTGTGGCCTTGGAACTTAATTTGTACTTCTTTCATTGATCTTGCTATCTGGCAAAGTCTTGAACTTGATCAAGTGATCTTTCTGGCACTTGTATCTGCCCATATTCAGACAAAAGTTTAGCTGGCATTGATTGAATATAATTATCACTAGATCCTTACTCTTTGTACATTGAAATTTTAATTCAAGTCGTATTACAGTAACATGCACTACTTTCTCATTGTTACGCTTGATATGCCTAGTTTTCCTTTTTGATGCTGAAGAAGCATCAGTCCCATACTTTGCATCTAATACGGGGAATTTACCATCATGCATATCAGGCTGATACTTTCAGAAAATACAAAGCTATTTAGTGAGGTTGCCATGTTCTTCAATTTTGTGCCTAGATTTGATTGTGCCATAAAAATTATGAAATTGACTCTAGAGAATGAAATAAAAGAGGTATTTTGTTGCCAACAACTGGTGGTAATTCAGAGTCCTGCCAACTGAGAAATGCATGATTCCACTTTAGGTAGGAGCCCTGGAGCTCCTTTTTTAGGATGGATAAAGCTTTGCTTGGGGAAAGGTTGTAGGACACTTGATCCCATACTTCTGTTCTCGTAATTCTTTACGGCACTCCTGATTGGTTGAAACTTTTAAATATGTTAATGGGTCAATGAACCATTCTGACCTGTAACTGCTGGTGAAAGCATCACACGGTGCATTTCATATGAAATTCTTGGGTTAATGAAGTTAGATTAAAAAAGTGTTGTACGTAACAATTGTACCATGAAAAAAGAACATGGGAAGTAACCACGCACGATTTCTCCGAAGTTCAACCTATGGCCTTCTGCTGAACGGACCAATGAGATTGTAACGTATCTTGTAGTTGTTGATGCTACATAATGTCGTCACAAAAATATTAGAAGATGAGCATAATCATATGTTAGTTATTCTTTATACTGTGCCTTTCTACAATTTGAGTGTCTGCTGATGGTGGATAATTTATGGGACCCGTTCGAGCGCATGGTTAAGTCCAGTGTTCGCGCACTGTTGAGACAGTGCAGGAAGTCCAAAAAACACAATCAGCGGACATCGGGTAAGCGCGACAAAAATAGAGATGTTAGAAAGCGATACAAAATAAGTCGCAAGATTATCGGGCAAGGGCAATTTGGGGATGTATACCTTGGTACTGACAATGTGACTGGTAACAATGTCGCAGTAAAGCGAGTAATTCGGTTTCGAGCAAAGCAGGTGGAATTGCTTGGAGAGTTCGATGTGCTTCAGGATATAAACCATCCTAACATTATTAAGGCTTATGATGTATTCTGCAGTAGCTTATATTGGAACATCATTTTGGAACTAGCTGATGGGATAAGTCTCTACGATTGGGTATCTGCCAAGGGCGATCTTTCTATCGATCGCGAATTGCGTACTACTCAGAAGATCATTGACGCAGTCGCATGCCTGCACAGCTCTCACATTGTCCATGGTGATCTTAAGCCCCAGAATGTTATGATTTCTGTAACAGGGGATAGAATTTTTGTGAAACTGATCGACTTCGGGTCTGCATATCGCTTATGTGACAAATATTGTAGACCCCATGATTTTACACCAGCTTATGCGGCTCCTGAGCTGCTTAGACTAATGGGAATTGGTAAGCCGTCTGATATATGGGCATGCGGGCTTATGTGCTACATGCTAATCGAGAGCCACCACCCGTTTGATAAGTATTCCAAAGAGAACGTTAAAGAAATTGAGCAAAGAATTTTACATGACGAACCGGAATATTCCTACGTGTGGGACCTAATTTGTCCAGAAATTTATGAACTTGTGCAGAGGTCACTGTGTAAGGATCGTATCGTTCGTCCTACAGCTGCAGAGTTTTTGCGGGCAAGGTGGACTCTTGAGGTTTAATTTAAAGTTGACAAAATTTTTCTTCAGGATGATTGAATACCACTTCAGTAGAAGTGAGGAGTCTTCGAAATGGACTAAGCTTTACTTGAGTTGTGTTACGTTTAGAATCTTGTAATCGTATTTGCCAGTCACTCAATTCGTTCAGTGCTGAATCTGAAGAAGTGTCACTGTGACACTCTAGCGTTGTCTGACTACGTTGATGAATAAAAATTTATTTCCTATGCCTTGATTACCTCTGTTTATTCATTGTGTAAACTTTTACGGAATTGAAGTTTCAAGTCACTGAAATTTATTCTTATCTTGCATGAATATCAACCCTTACTCCAATAGATATCTCCTTCGATTTCTGTTGAAATAAGATGTAGTTGAACGTTTTGGCTATCTTTGAATGCAATATTGTTCATGCTATTAAAGAGGATAAAAGTAGCTTTTCATTGTACTGTAGAATTATTATCTCAATACCTGTAGTTGATGCAAGAACATACTGCAGTTTCCATTGAATTTTTACAGTTAATGTTTGTAGTCATTAAGTCAGCTTCTCTACCGATTTGTATGTAATGAGCAATACTCGCATTGAGATTCTTTGTTGCAAGCAATCGCTTGTGAAGTCAGCAGCATATCGTTTATTTGCTCCCAAAAATGGTATGTGAAAAGTCTTTCCAAGATTTAGATTGCTGTACTGTGAATTAAAAATTTTGTTTTCTGGATGGAATGAATTGATAAGTAAACAAAGAAAATACAATGAATTGCGAAGCAAACAGAGTGAAATTGTTTTAACATGTCTTGTAACTGCACCTGCCAATCTAAAACTTTTCTAACACATTTAAATTCTCTAGGTAATACCACTGGACTATTTAAGAATATGAGTGTATTCATGTTTATACATTCATCGTTAATATCATAGATACTGCAAGGGAAAACTTATTTCCAACATCTGAGTTAAATTGACCACAACATTTCCGGACTTGCTCAGAGATGAAAAAATATTTAGTGTCAGAATTGAATGGCACTGTTGCATTAAAATGAGTGATTATTGCATACCATCTAACATGTAGTCAAATGGTATGGAAATTAAACCATGACTGTAATAGACTAAAAAAATGTGATACGAATATGATTTTGTCAGGAATTAGCTCCCCTAGGAGTTAACTCCATTTTAGTAGCTGCGGTGAGTTTTCATTTACGACATTCCAAGTAAATTGGCTGCACAGATGCCAGTAAGGTTATATATTGTTATGTTGATAAAATCAGCTCACTTCTATCATCACATTTAATATGTGATAAATGTACACATTTCTGTCACAGTTTCTTGTGTTCTGTTATGCTTCAAGTTTCTAACAGATTTTCAAGGAAAACGGCCAGTTTTAAAATGTTACTTTTACATATTTCAACCTTTCAAAGAGTGCTCAAACTCCAAATCTTGCCTTGCATTTGTAAAGTTAAGAAAAATATAATTACCTGTACTACAAGAAATAAAATTTGTTTTCTGTTTTTTGTTTTTCTCACACATTTATCACAGTAATTAAAGCATTCTACAACTGCAACAGTTTCAAGCAAGAATCATTTCTACCAAAGTGAACATAAAAAGGCATTGAGCCCTAATAATTAATTGGATCTCATCATAGCAATCACTTTGAGATCATGGTAAGCCATGGAAAGTAAATATACTACAGAAATCAAGCAATATAAATCCACCAAGTGTTTTTAGTATTAATGTGTCATGAGTAAAATGCACTTGATAGCACTTCACAAAGTAAACTGCACATGTAAAGCAATAATGTGTTTGTAGTTTTATTTGACTGATTAATATGCAACTATGTATTCATGCACAGAATAATGCCACTTGTATATTTTCACATTTGGTTCATACTTTTGACATACTCATATATGAAGTTGTAAATTAAATGTAAAATGATTTTCTGTGAACATCCTCTTTTAAGCAGTGATCTTTAAATCATTTATGTTCCATTTTAACTTCTTTATTTGAAAAAATCTTGAACAAAATGCACATTAAATTTTAACTATCTATAAATATATATGTATATATATATACATGCTTCATTAATTCTCCAACTATATGTATGCTACATTATCAAAATTATTTTTGTACCAGAACTATTTCTAAATATAGCAATAGATACCCTTGAAGAATAAAAAGGTAAGGCAAAGAGATGTTTTGGAGGAAATCCTAAGATTATGGCTGCCAATTCAATCATCAATTTCCTGGCTTTAAAATAACTGTAAATTGAGGTAAGGCAAACTAACCAATACAAAAGACAGATTATGATGATCATGACACTAATACAATGAAACTAAAAAATGAAAATGTTTCACATTTATGTTCATAATTCTGTAAGAAACTTGAAATCATTTTACTTGTAATAGAGTAGAGATTTATGTAACTTGAGAATTTTTTATTTGAAAATGCTGCTGGCAAATTTATAAACCAATAATTGAAAGACATGTAAAAGACACTTGTTGATATAGGAAGAAGAAGGGTATAGTAGTATGATATAGTACTTATACCTGTGTTGAATGATGTAGCAAAGTTTAGGGGCAAAATTAGATGTATGGCAGAGGGCAGACAAACCGCAAAGCAAAGAAAAGATTGAATAAAATATAGCAGTTTTATTAAACTGATGAAGAGTAAACATAAATACAAGAATGAACTTCTAAGCATATCCCCGTTAGCTCCTGCAGTATGCCCTCTTGAAGTGTCCTTGAAACTGGCTCTCTGGTGAATCTTGCTGAATCTTTTATTCCATAAAGAATCTGACCAGTGTTGAAGAAATGTTGTGACATGAAACGTGTAAGTGGAAAAGAAGTGAAGAAGTTTTCACAGAATCATAAGAAATATGACACATGGCATTGTGTGAGGGTGTAGAACAAATTAACTCATTATGGGATTATAGTGAAGGTGTTGCTATATAAAGGATTGATATAAAGGTGCAATTGGGATAACAGGTGCAATTGGGATAACAGGTGCAATGTGGTAGAAAAGGCAATATTAGAAATGCAATGAAGAAAACACAAAAAAAGTTGACAAGAATAAGTTTAGATATATTATATTTACTAATTGTATTGATAGAAGTAAAGGCACTCTATCAACCCAACAACAAAAGCACATGCAGTCCTGCAGTACAGTTCAATATACCCCATAACCTTGTATGGTGCATTAAAATGTTGCCAAAATATTCCAAATGTGTGAGTGTCCTTGAATCTTATAATTGCATAAGTTCTCTTAAATCTTATAATTGTAAAAATCTCCTCAAATCTTATAGTCGTAAAAATCTCCTCAAATCTTATAGTCGTACAAATCTTCTTGAGTTTTATACCACAGCTACAAGCAGAATGAATACTTGAAAAAGTTAATTTCTAACAGGCAAAATGTAAGAAATAGCATAGGCAAACATAGGTGAATATAGTTGAGCAGTTGTGCCAAAATAGTTTATACAGATAACAGGACTAGCAACTGCTCTGACAGTTAGTAATACAAAAAATCCGGATTCTACATGTATACAACTGTTCTACTCAGAAAAGTGAAAATTATTAATAACTAGTGCTACTAGAGCAACAAAGTATTTTAGTTTGTCAAATTTTTTTCAACAATATTTAGATTATTAACAATTAATACCAAAAAAATCACCTCTTACTTTCATTTTCAGTGAAAATTGATTATAGTGCTAGAATAATCATGACTTTTTTCAAAGTACTAGTAATTAGTTTAAAATTAAACTTTTCATTCTATTTTTGCTTCTTAATGGTTGCGAAGTAATGCAAAAATACTGGCTTAAAAAAAGAAGTCAAGTACAATAAAAATAGCTTTATTAAAGGTAAATAAAATGATATACAAATCAATACTGATAGTTTTCAATCAAATGTCATAAACTAATTGCATTTCTTTTTTAACCTTTCTGGTTCAAATGTTAACAATCTTTTTTTCTACTGTTGCAGGTGTAATACCATGCTCTGAATCTTTCAATATATTGGAAAATGTACCATGACTAAGATACTTTTCAAAACTTTCAAGATTTTCAATACCTTTGACCTCAGCCAGTGCAATATTGAACCATTTGAAATCCACTTGTTTTAATAATTAGTTTTCTGCTATAACTGCTTTGTTCAATATATTTGCCAGTTTATCATGATTTTCTTTTGTACCACAATCTTCATTCATTGGAACATCATTTTCAGTTTTCAACAGTGTATTAAATTCCTCATTTAGGTTAATACTGATTAATCATTTACTTTCAATATATTTGATTCAATGTCAGGAGTTATCTATGAGTCAAAATCTGATGTTTTTTTATTTTACTGTATTCATTACCAGATGTATCAATATTTTCAATTTTAGCTTGTTCTCTAGATTTAAAAGAAATGAAATTTCTGTGTTTTTAAAATGTTGGAAGTTGTCTGGATTGCTACCTGTACTCTTGTTGAACTGCTGACATGATTTGTTTTTTACTTTTATATGGTTACCTTGAATACTACATATATTTTTAAAATTGTCACAAAGCCAAAATGTAATGATTTCCTGGAAATGCAAGTTCATGCCAATACTATTTCAGATGATACTTCGAGTAGTTCTTAAGATTACTCTCATGTGGCTTACATGAAATTTCTTATAAATCATTTTTCTCATCACTTACAATTACTATTGCAATACATGTTGTTCAACTGGCCTTTTTAGAGCCTTTACTGTTTGAATCACTTTTTATTTCTGATCTTCTTACTTGATAATTTACCTGTTTACATTCTTATTTGCTTTTTTTACTCTCTTTGACTACATTTTTCATTTTCTTATCATTGTGTGATGCTTTCATAGCATCATGTATCTTACAGCTAATCTTTCTGTTCAGATCATCTCACAGAGCTAACTTCTCTAAAACGTGTGACTCAGGTTACATTTTTTTGCCCTTTCAAAAAAAATCTGCAAAATTCTAATTTAATGGGCACCAAAAAAATCCAAATTTTTAACAAGAGTGATCCACACAATAATTCAAAGAGCTAAATTTAAAACTTGATACAAAAAGCATATTATATTAGTGAGGACAATTTTAAATGCTTGAAATATGTTCTGCTTTTAAGCAAGCATTTTTTAGTCTAGAAATCTGAATGTGTGCAGTACTTTAAGTAGATAACAGAATCATTTCTCATTTTCTAGAGAAGTGATTTTGAGCATTATTAGCTCACTGCAAGGCTTGTGTTATCATTGTTAGGACATGATGCTGCATTCTGTTACTTCTCAATGCATACCTAATAGCAATACTTTCTTATGTGTTTATACTAGGCTGTTATATTCATATTGTTAGGATTTTTGGGTGAATGTATAGCTAAGTATGATAATATTTTGGAAACATCGGGATTCGAACCCAAGACCTTGGTGCTACTAATCGATATTTGTACCGTTTAACCATCAACTCCCAAGAGGTGGGGGCTTTAGGGATGTTAGTATCTGGGGACAGGGCAGATATCCTGACACATATTGCTTAGGCCCTACTTTTGGCTTGCCATGTGGAGCTAAGAACAGCCTTATGATTTGCCATATAAAACTTCATAGTAACTAGTTACCAGCTATCATAAAGTTTTCCAAAGAACTCTATGTTAGGATATTTACTGCTGCAGTACTTGGATTCTACCCTATTTATATGTTACCCCGATTTACCAGTCTTTTCACCAAAGTTATTTTGTAAAATCTTTTAAGATTTGCAACTTAATTGTAATTTCACAAAATATTTTACAAGATATTTCATGTAGCTTGGATGGTTACCCCCATGCAGCCTGCAAAACATTGTTACAATTAACAAATTTCTTTTTGCTCTTCTACATTATTGCAACTTGTGCAGTATGCTGGTGTTCCTGGCACTGTTGCTTAGCCATTGTAGTTGTTGGCCCTCCACTTCAGTTAATATTATATTTAGTCTGTATTTTTTATTTCTTTTTCCTTTCAATTACTTAATACTCTATTACTGGCCATATATGTCAAGTCAGATAATGCACCCAGTTATTTTCCTAACTGGATATGATTCCAAGTATTATTTAATCTATTTCCGTTTTTCCGACTATCACTTTTACACTTTTAAACCTATCTATTGATTCTCCACCTTAGTTACTGTCAGTTTATAATTATTTCTGTTGCAACTGATTCTGAATCATGTCTTTCTCTATGTTGGTTTTATTTGTGGACCTTGAGGAAGTTGGATTATGGTTAAGAGATTCAGCTTATTGCACTGAGGTACAGCTTTATTGAATACTTGTCAGGATCTGATCTATTTCGCCGTGATCTGTTATCGAACTGTAACTCTATGGACTTAATTCGTCTTATATGTGTATTCTTGTAAAGTACGTTCTCTTAAAGAGTGTTCTCATTAGTGTGTTCTCATATGCGTGTACACATGAGTAGTATTGTGTTGACAAGATTCATTCTTGGCAACACATGAATAGGGATTAATACATTATTGGCTGTGTGTCTTCTTTGGGTTTCTGGTGATGTTTATTATTGGTTATATGCATAGTCTTTAACATATTGATTCCTAACAATACTGAAGATGGTAACTTTGAAGCTGTATTGTATGTATGTGAGGAGATAGCTAAGTGTGCACTGTCTCAGTTTTCGTCGGTTCTTCGTACAACATAAATTTTTTCTCTAAGTTTTGCTGTCTTTGCTCTTGACATTCCTCTGTGCAAGCAACCACATTGATATGAATGCTACTATCAGGATCACTTGCTACCACTTCAGAAATCATTTCAGCTTTAATTCTATATTTTTTATGTGAAGAAATTCGATGAAATACAAAAAAGGTTAAAGCTATTGTTTTTTTTGTGCGTCTGAAGTATAGAGACATAATGATATCATACAGCCAAGAAGTCTCATCCTTTATTTGCTTTATAATAATACACTGCCAGAGTTTTGCATTGATTATCGTCTTAGAAACATTGCTTCATGCTGTTATTGGAGAAAAACTAAAAAATATAGTTTTCAAAATTGGGATCCTATTGGTACCTTTCTTGCAAGAAATAATATTCAAAATTCTGAAAGGTAGAAAAATGGAATCTCAAGTACAAAATGTACCCCTTCCTTTAAACTGATTCCTTCATTCAATATTTAAGGACCAGTAACTGGTTATAAAGCCCTAACGGCGACAACAGAAAAAATCATAATTATTTTCTTCGGTAATATTCCCTGCATGTATGTTTTTAAAAAGAATATTTTCTTAACAAAAAGAATAGTTAAAAAGAGCCCAATGGCTCACTTAGCAAATCTCAAATTTTGCGGCTCTATAGTGTCGCACTATGATTTTTATACTCAAATCTACTGTTGCATGAAGAATTTTACGTAAGAAAATGATTATGATTTTTTACGTTGCTACCGTAGAAATGTTGTATAGAACGGATGGCAACTATGTTTTATCGTCAAAACAAAATACGACCGAAATGGCCATTTTTTCGCAGAATTTTTCTCACACGTACAATTTCTCCGAAGTTCAACGATTTTATTCTGTTAAATAAACCAATGATATAGTAGCAAATCTTATGCAGTGTAATATCTGCCTCTTATAATTCACTTATTGTTCATTAGGGCAGCATAGAGCTTTCGTAACTTATCCCCGATTTTAATTGAATTTGGTGATGGTGCCGAACTTCTGGAAGCCATTTATGTGCATGGTCAAATCCAGCGCCCGCGTGTGGACAAAGCAATTTATCAAATCAGATGAACATGTCCCTCGGGCATCAGGTGCCAGCGGTAAAAATAAAGATATAAGAAAAAGATACAAGATAAGCAGTAAGAGTATCGGGCAAGGGCAGTTCGGAGATGTTTATCTTGGTACTGATACTTTGACTGGTGAAAGTGTCGCAGTTAAGCGTGTAATTCGGTACAGAGCAAAGCTGGCCGATCTACTCGGTGAAGTCGATGTACTTCAGGATATTTCTCATCCTCATATTATTAAAGCCCATAACCTATTTCGCAGCAAGATCTATTGGAATATCGTCTTAGAACTAGCTGAGGGAATGAGCCTTTACCAGTGGATAACTGCTAAGGAAACTTTCTCCATCAATCGCGAACTACTTACTGCACACAGTATCATAGACGCAATTGATTGCTTGCACAGTTCAGATATCGTGCATGGTGATCTTAAGCCTCAGAACGTTATGATTTCTGCCAGCCGGGATAAAATCATCGTTAAGGTAATTGACTTCGGATCAGCATATCGTTTGTGCGACAAGTATTCTAGACCCCACGATTTTACACCAGCATACGCTGCACCTGAATTGCTTAGAATGGATGGAATTGGTAAGCCATCAGATATATGGGCGTGTGGGCTCATGTGCTATATGCTAATTGAAAGTCACCACCCATTCGATAAACATTCTAAAGAGAATGTAAAAGATATTGAATGTCGCATTTTAAACGATGATCCACAGTACTCGGATGTTTGGGATCTTGTTCATCCCGAATTTTCAGAAGCTGTGAAGAAGGCATTATGTAAGGATTGCAACAGACGCCCCACAGCGGTAGAGCTCTCACGAGCAAACTGGACTCTTAAAGATTGAAATGGCAGAAAATCTCTCCGGTTGAAAAAATTTGAATCAGCTGAAGAGTTTTGAATTGATTTCGAATTTGACTGAATTTACTTTAGATATGGTTTAGATCAAGTGTTCTATAATCATATTCGCCAGTCACTCCATTCGTTCATCGCGGATAACCGAGTAGTTTGTATTCTTGTTCGAATCCGTGTATGTTTAAGTATACATTTTTTGCTTTAATGTCCTATTTTTAATGCTTGACTCTTCCCAAAACTAATCTTGCATCTTTAAATCTAATGGAACATGATTTTTGAGCATTGAACTATTTTTATCCTTACATTTTCGGTAAACTTTGGATACAACATATTTGTAGGGGTAGCTAAATTAAACTATGAATTCCGAAAATCTGAAGCTGAATTTGACACCATATTACTCTATTATGTATTTCTTATGAGTAAGCACTTGTTGAAAGCAATTCATTTTATCTCAAGTTTATCGCAATTTAATTCATGTTACTTAAAAACTTGAACTAGTTTCTTTTACAAAACATAACCCCCTAAGTATTTAAAATGAGAAATTGAATATGCCTTGTAAAGAACATTCACAGTAAAAAATATGCTGCTATGTTGGTTTCTTGTGAGTTTCACGGAGAATTCAGTACTCAAACTTGAAACTATTCATGTTGTAAAAATATTGAAATGATTCAAAAGTTCAGGCTGGTTTTTAGTTCCTTTCAAATGAAGTTAATAACAATATAATTTTACTCTTTAATTGATGAGAATCATTGTCCTAGGATGTGTGCTGTGACTAATAGATTATGTAATGCAATAAAATTACTGTGCCTAAAAATAAGATGCAATTAAGTTTCTTCTATTTCAACCAATTAAAGACAGGTTAGACTCTTTCAAATATTGCCTAAGAGAGGGGAAAAACAACGGATTGGTTTCAAAGCCTCCCAACTGACGAAAAAGACTGAATTTAAAACAAACCTGATATCTTTATTTTTGACAAATATCATTCTGATCAAATAAGTCACAAATAATTTGAAAACAGAGTATTTAGAGCAAACTACCATGTCAGCCACTTGCGGACACTCAAGTATCCTTGCCCACCTCCCTCCCTGCACTGTGGTAGTCTTGTGCATCTCACTTTACTGCACTCATGTTACTTCTTTTGAAACTTATTCTGCTGCACTTTGCTTGTTTATTTCTCTCACCTAGCTGCCCGGCTAATTTTCATTGCTCAAAATAATATATGGAAAAATTTCTACTGAGCTACTCGCGTCATCAGGCTCTCAAAAACTGTAGGCTTCGAAATTCAGCATACTTCAGTCGATTTAAATGGTATACTCCTATGGATTTGTAGCATGTAAAAACTACCACTAATTGAAAATAGCAACCTTGGGAGAAATAGAAACTGTTGGTGATGAATTCTGACATTTTTTTTCACAAAAATAACAAGCAGATGCAACATTTAAAAAAAGTGCAAACCTTTCTTACATTCAACATTAGGTTTTATCAAATGTTTTTACATTGATGGAAGTTAAATCTCATGATGGCATGTAAGTAGTATGAAAATCATACTGTGCCAAGTTTTGTTTCAGATTTTTTGTATATGAAGGATTTCAGATATAGTAAATTTCTTTCTGATACAAAAAATAACATACATTTGAAACTATTTTAGCCAGCAACCATTTATAATGAAGTTGTAAGTGTTAGTTGAAAGCATTTTGAGAGATTGAATTAAACTTTAGACATGAATGGAAAAGAAGGTTTATTTACAATAAATGGTTCCAAAATGCTTAAATAAACAGAAATATTTTTTATCATACATTTATTTTACTCCAATAACTTATCCTTTTTCATTTTCTATTACTTGATTAACTTTTCATGAGAACAAACAGATGGAAGTTAATCTTGACAATGTGGAACACTAAAGAAGTATCACAAGTTGGAATAGATGATTAGTAAAAGTAATGGAAAAAAAGTACAAAGTAAGAATCAAGCAAAAGTATACATTGCTAGAAAGCAAATTCACAAAAATTGACTGAAGACTGTACCAACAATAACTCGGTGCCATGCTAGAAGGATCAGTAGAACGATGTACATTGTGGCAGCTATTGAGAGTGAAGAGGAAGTTGAATTTGCTAAAGTTTTTATGAAGGTTGCATGAGTGTAAGCTCAATAGCTGCATAAAAAATATTCAAGAATTTTATTGCATGAGATTTGAAATTACAAAAATTACATTACATCATGACTTTACTGCAATTTAAAAAATATGTGTAGTATTTGGGATAAACGAAAAAAGCAAAATAGATCAAATCAACGGTACTACAGTGGTATATTTTGACAGTAAGATCCTCTTTACTAACTCTAGGGCAATGTGGCTGAAGAAACGTGCCTGAAAATGTTCATGTCTACGTTACATTGAATAGTTAGACTACCCTGCTGATAGATTGAATGCAGTATTGTGTTCTGCAGTTTGTTCCTCTTAGCATCTGGAAGATGTGCCCAAAATGCTATAGTTTTGTTTGCAATGTCTGTTGGGCAAGATTCCCATATTATGGAACAAATTTGACACATGCTCTTTCACATTCATGAGTATAATATGCATCCTTGACCTTGTTATAATTAAAACAGAGATTATTTCTTAATGGGTCTCCATACTTAGAACAACACTGATCCTTAATTTTAGAAAAGTGCTTTTTTGTGCATTCGAAAAGGTGAAAATAAATAAATAATCATATTTTAGCACTTTCCATTCATAATCAGTTTATTTTTATTTTAATTGAATGCCCCCACGTGCAGACATTTTTTTAGATTTGTATAAAATTTTCGATTCAGAAATTATATAACTACGCGGTCCGTTAAATTGTGTTCAAACGAAAGGTCACAGCTATTGTAATATGTAAGAAAAACTATTTTTTCCAAATAAATTCATGCAAAATTTAGGGTGACCTTTCGTCTGATAGTATTATAAAATAGCCAATGTTGCTAGTTTATGGAGCCGCAACAGTTTTTTAATTTTTCGTATCAGTTAGTAGATTTTAAAATATTGACAAAGTCAATGTTACCAATAGATTTTGATTATGGAATGTTTTTAACCAATAGGAATTCGTTAATTATTGCTCTTTAGCAATCAAGATAATTAGAATGACAATACTTCAAAAATTGAATTAAAAACGGCTGAAATAAGATGCTGTTACAGCTTTTCATTATAAATCGATCTGGAGGCTTAATATTTTACCAGGTACTATCAGGTAGTCGAACTATTTTTCTGCGGATAATTGACATGAATGATAATCCATTTTTATCCTATTACGTTAACTTCATCGCTCTTTTGGTATTAATGGATTTTTTTATTCAGAAGTAATTTTTAGAATATCTTCTTAGTTCTAAACGCGCTCTAGTACTGAGTTTTCACCACAAACCAGTTATCGTTTGGGAAAATATTAATTACTTTTTCAATTATACCTTTTTGATTGGTAAATATTCTCTGGCAATCATTGCTTTATTCCGACTTTTTGAAATTCCATTGCTTCTAACTGAAACAGTGTTACCATTGATTTAAATTTATTCAGGATCTATCATCAGCCGCCCCGAGGCTATCTTCGAATGATTCCTTGAGGCTTGGGTCAACGTTTCATAGCTTGCATGTTATTGCAGCTCAGGTCTAATAATTTTAAGTTTATTTATATCACTGTCTTTTAAAATGTACTAAATATGAGGTCCATTGCGGAAAGAATTTTTTATACATAGCTGAAAACTTAATTTTCAGTAGGAGTGAATAGTCCGTAAATAAGTTATCTGGGAATGGCTTAAATGTAGAAAATAATAATTGGTAAGAATTTATTTTGTCCGGGAAGAATCTCCAAGTTAATGTAAATTAAATTGGTGTCGAGATGTACACATCGAATTACGTTTATTCTATTTGTAAAGCTTTTAGTGGCCCCTAACGGAAAATTTTTGAACCCATATGTGAATTAAATTGCAAACGTGTATGATAGACTGCTGCAGTTTGAAGAAAAGATTTAAAAGGCAACTATTCACCTTGATAACTTTTCAGCTCATGAATATTTATTTTTGTTGAAAGATCAATTTTTCAGAACAATATCTGCAAAGCCAACAAATGTGCAATATAATTTAGTGGCCTTTTCTAAATTCTGCCCCTAGTAAAATATTTCAGCAGTTAAAAACTTATTTACGACGTATGTCCATTCTTTTAAGGTTGCCCCAGTGATTTCTTCAGGGATTCAAAGGCTAGAAGCTACTACCTTTTCCCTTCGTTGCTTACAAACATTAACTGGCGTTAAGTTTGTTATAACAGCAGAGCCCAACACAGCAAACTTGGGATTTGTATTGCAATCAATTTACGAACTCTACTCAGACTATGTACTCAAGGTTAGTGAAAAATTGACTGAAGGGTCAACTGAGCAGTCACTAAAGCCCAATGTAGATGTTTTACTGTGTTTTTGGAAGGGCACTTTTTGTGCAGCTAATTACAATTTCTGAATATAGTAACAAGCAGAAAAAGTGCTTGTGAAGTCATTTTATGTAAACCAATCAAGGATTTAGATACTTTTTATATTTAAAGACTTATTTTTCATAATTTAAGTCAAAATTATTCTTTTTACTTTTAAGAAATGACAGTACCTGTAAGTTCTCGCCCGGTATGGGATCTTTTCTTCTAGAGACACGTGCGATAGCATATAGAATTGACTGTAAAATAAAAAATTGACTCAGAGTGGTCTTTTTTCTACAGGACAGTTCGTTCTATTGTGTAATTTATGATCAATATACAAAATAATTTTTCTGATACATCTTACAATTAGTCAGTGACTATAAAGATTTGAAAGTGACTAATTCAAGCTTTATATGATGAAATACATCTTCAGTTTTCCTTCAGAAAAGTGCTTTGCTACGCATTGCTCTCAATATTATCTTCTCTCAAATACAGTGCATACCAAATTTACAAAACTCGGAGCTCAATATGGTATAGATTTACTCATTGAAATCGTAGGTATTCGAAAAGGTAAGTTCTGAACTTCAAGTTTTCATACATGGGATATTTAGATGAATCTTAAGGAGCTATGACTTGACAGAGTTTGAAATTGGTACGAGTTGTGTTTGGAGGAAGATAATATTCAGAAAAATATTACATATTTGGTTTAGAAAATCACAGAATCCAATTTAAAAAGTCGTTCAATTTGACCATTTTGAAGTGTTTTACCTTTTGTATACGATCATATTGAACTAATCAATGAACTCGATAACCTAGTGATGTCGTCAAAATCGTCTTGGATTCCAATGTAATTGATTTTAGAGAGTTCTTCTCCCATAGGATTCTTCGGATTTAAAGTCAGTTTTTCTAAATAAAGTGATTTTATTTTTTCTTTCTGAATTCTTTATTCTTCAATTTATATTTTGGTACAGTTCTTTAACTAAAATAGAATTGATGGGAACTGATAATTTTCTATGGTGACCCTTATGTTTTTTGCTACGTATATTTGAATTCCATTGGAGCTTACTAAACAGTCTAAATTTTTTTAATTATTCTCTCCTATTAAAAACTATTCACGTAGTAACTTTAGTCATTCCTATTGGTCAGTACTGGTTGCACCGATGCGGAGGATGACCAATAGGGAGACAAAGTTAAGAAAACTCCAGAATTTCCTGCGTATTTGTTATGTTCACTTCTAAATTCTCGTTGACTGTCAGAATCATTTGATCGTATAGTACTAAGTTCATTTTTACTCTTGTATCTCAATATTATTTTCGATTTGTTAAATTTTGAAATATTATTCTTTACTATTTTAGAACCCTTTTTATGAATTGGAAATGCCGGTTCGATGTGAGCAATTTAGCTATAATCTCGAAAAAATCATTGCTAGAGTTAATGCTGGAGTTCGATGAATTATGCAAATATGTGCACAGTTATCTTATAATAGTTTTCATTGATATATTTTTATTCGCTCAGATTTGATATTGCTACTAGTAGACAGCATATTTAATTGGCAACTGCATTACCTGCTAGATGAAATACAGTAAACTTCAAATTTAATGAATTTGCTAATATAGAATTTTCACTAATAACGAAAATACTTTGTGTCCAGCTCAGTTTCAGATTTTCGGATACAACGAATTTAGGATGAAACGAATATATTTAGTGGTCCAGACAGATTTGTTATATCCGAAGTTGGCTATGCACTAGATTCAATCGTTCTATAATAATACCCATGTTCAAGTCCGTAGAGTGACTTTCAGCTATAATATTAATCTTCCCCTTAACTACAAGTAAGCAATTTTTCTCCGACCGCTGCTATGCTGTCTAATTTGTTAAGTGCTATGGAAATCAAAACTCAGAAATTTCATTGCCGAATAACCAGCACATGAGCACTCGAGCAGAGCAACACTCTTTGTAAGATAAAATTACTAGATAAATTTTGGTTATCGAAGATGAAAAGTATGGCATTTTAAAGTTACGTTTCAAAATGTAGAATTTGTATCTTTTCCTTACTCATAAATGAATATATTTATGAGCACTTAGTCCATCCTATAAAACATTTGAAATAGGTTGAAGTTATATCTTTTTCTCACACTGTCGGATGTCATCTGCCTATTACACGACTCAAATTGTAATTTTTAGCTGTTTAGTAACTTTGATACTATTAGATATGATTTGAATGAATAATCTAGAGATTAACCTTCAATGAATTTAATTTGATTTGATATCGAAATGTAATATTGATTTTCACTCGATGATATTACTCGCAATGTTATCCGAGTAAAGAAAATCATATTAAACTAGTCTAGATGTAAATACATTTAGTATACTTGGTATGATATTAGATTAGTCATTACTATTATTGCTTGTGAGTCTTTCATTAAAATTGATTCTTCTTCAATTATAGCACATTGAATCTTTTGACAAGTCAATTATGTATTTAACTTTTAGAGTCATGCTAGTAACACCTCGTCGAAGTATATTTTGATGTACATTAAACTTTGAATTAACCAATTTGTGGGAATACTAGATTAATTCGATATAGCCCAAAATCTTAAGCATGACTTTACTCTTTTGTCTACATGGCTTAAGTGAAAATTATTTAATCTCAAATTAATTCTATCCAAAGTTTACTTTTTAATGTACCACTGAAGTATACTAGGGTAATATATTTGTAATCTATTATACTGGCCAATGTTGAATATAAAGTTTCTGATCATGTTCTAGAACATTGCTCAAGACAGTCGAAAATTTGTGTTCATCAACCTTTCATTTTTATCTTCAAATGGTTTACAAAATATTAATTTAGATCAACGTTGAAGTTCATCCAAGCTGGCGCATCCTTGTTATTCAAAACTGGATCTTGCTTCAATGGAGTACTCAATGCCGCCGACACATTTGATTGCTCATAACAGCATCTTTCAAGTTCGTAGCACTGTGTGGAAAGTTGAACATTTCTTTTTTTAGCCTTTTCTAATTGTCTGCTCATCTCTGCCTTGACCATTGAAACTTTTTGTTCGGCTTCTTCTTTCAAATCTTTCAATTGTTTTTCTAAATTCTAGAGATATAGAAAGTCATGTATGCATCAAAGGAAGTAGTTGACAAAAGAATACATATATATATAAAGAATAGAGGAAAGAGTAAATTCGAATGACTACTTTTTATTCCAAGTTTGTAGAACAATTAACTTTGAATTTTATTTTATGAAAGAACATTTTTCAATTAAAATTAACTGAAGTTCCGTTTTGCTTTTTTAAACTTTGATTAAAAATTATCCTCTGTTTACCCTGATACTTGTTTAGTATTCCGCTTTTAACTACACAGTTTTATCAACTCAAGTACAAATCTTGGTGAGTTGAAGATTACTATAAGTTGCATATTGAATGAAGTTTAGCAAATCAGGGTACGATGGAAATTAGATGAATGCACACAAATGCTGATAATTTATCTATAACTTTGGAAATTTGACAATGTAAAAATTGATTTTAAAAAACTTTTACCCATTGAGGTTACCTCTAGAAACTTTGCCACTTTTACTGTACAAACCAGGTGTGAAATAATTAATTCAAAAAACTTAAAAACAGTCATAAAACCGAACACAATCATGCGCAAATGCAACTGTCATAGGAATGAGTGGGGGTAATTTAAACTGCAATATTTTTCTTTACATACTGGATTATCATAAATCCAAGATTTTTTAC
This sequence comes from Vaucheria bursata, assembly GCA_032358265.1. NCBI lineage: Eukaryota > Xanthophyceae > Vaucheriales > Vaucheriaceae > Vaucheria > Vaucheria bursata. Next base: position 18,869 of record JAULBW010068287.1, read on the forward strand.
TTTTATCTTCAGCCTCAATTGATGTATGAATTGAACAATTGAAGTCGAACAGAATTACGTGCCCATTCATACTGTTTAAATTTTTCTTTAATTTTAAAATGTGCTGTGATTGAATACAAAATATTACGGGTATTAAATTTAAAATATGTCTTGTTAAATAGAAATTGCTTTATGCTTTATTTGCTGTCTATCAAATTTAATTTTCTATCTTTGGTCTAAAAATCATGTTAAATTTCTTAGAAATACTTGAAATAGCATCTTAACCATATCTTGATAATGCAAAAAATTATGTCTTAATAAACAATAAAACTTATGATGAATTTTTAATATGATGACTTACTGCTATCTTGTCTTCATACGCTTTGTTTGAAGCTAGTCTGTTCGTAACAATTTTGTGCTTTTTTTGCTTCAATTCCTCTTTCTTTGCAAGTACTTCATTATTTTTATCATTCAGAGCTTCTTGTAACTGTCTAGCTTTTGAAGTTGCAGCAAGCATCTCAGATCTGGCATGTTCAAGTTGAATAGAAAGGTTTTTTGACCGAGCTTGAGCTGCCAGAAGATTTTTTTCGGTAACTGGAATTGTTTTTTGAACTTCATGCCGCCATTCTTGCTCTGTTGCAATTTCTTCTTGGAGATTGTGAATGAATTTAACTAAAGATTTTTCTGTTTCTTCTTTAGCAACAATTGATTCTTCAAGTTCCTGGATACGACTAACCAGTAAAGATGCGCATGGCTCCACTGTTTGGGGGAGATTATGGGCGAAGAGCCAATCGTTCATAATACTAAATTGGGCATTCAACGCAGCTTCGAAGTGCTTCGATCTTTCTGATTCTTCTTCAAGACGAGCTAAAATTTGAGGCGGTTGACTCAAACTGCGAGCTAAATCAATTTTTAAATCGCTTATATCCTGGCATTGTGCTTCACATCGATCACTCAACTCTGATATTATATCAAAACAATTTCTCAGTTTTTGCTCCAGATCCGATGAGATTTCTTTCGATTCTAAGAGCTGTTCCTCTAAATTTTTAGAGTGATTTTTCAAGTCATGGTGCCAACTTTTGAGTTCATCGAAAGAAATACTAGTACGAGAAACTTTGGCACTTAAAATCTTAATTAAATTATCTTTTGATTTCAATTCTTCGGCAAAGACGAATGTCTGGTTGACTTTTGAACTCTTGGAATCAACGTCGCCTGGAACAATATCAACAGTTTTCCCTAATGTCCGTGATTTTGGGATTAAAATCATTTAGAGCATCAATATAGTTAGATAAACCTTGCACTCTCTGTGAGGTTAGCAATAAATTTTAATTTGCATATCCACCTAGCCATCCGTTACAAAATTTCACGCTTAGATTAGTCCATCATTAGCTGATTTACTTCAAATTAACTCGATTCTAATCAATTATAATCCACAGCGATACAATACATTCCAGGATTTATCATTATAATTACTATCAACAGTCTTAAGCTTTTTCATCATGGATAATAAATTTCCTACTTTATCCGATGCTGGCCCAAAACATAGGCGTTACTCTAAGATTTTATATATTTATTGCATTATCCTTAGAAGAAAAAAGACTGAAATTGATTATCTAAGTAACCTTGTTTTGAGAATCATCCATCCATCTGCCTACACCATTATTTTGGGCACTGGAACTAGACAGAATAATTTGAACAACTGAAAAATGATTGACTTCCAATTGCCTCGGCATGAATAGAAACGATCACTTTACTTTACAGATAAATGATGGTAGCATGTTTGAAAAAGAGGAAAACTAGATCTTTAAAAAAGTTAAAAATAAGCTTTTCGTAAACGCCTCGAAAAAGTTTTTTTCCAAACTATGCAGAAAAAGAATAAACTTTAAGTTACCAGTACTGAAAGAATATTTGAACTGACAAAATTGTATTTTGGTGGCTTTTCAGCTCATAACGAGTTAATATTTGTTGAGAGGTCAAATTTATAGAATATTTTCTGAGTCAATTATACTGACTTTTTCAAAGATTTATACTCTTTTTGTCAAAATTTACAAATCATGACTTATTTATAAGTGTTACTACTTTTAAATAGATGGCGTAAAAAATACAAAGTACATTTTCAAAATACTAGAACTAAATTCGAATATAACGCAACTGAAAATAATTTTGAACTATGCACATCCAATTTTCCTAAATACAACACCTTACAATATTCAGAGTATGAGATACGAGAATTTTACTAACAAAAAGCAAGCTAAACCCAAATATTTTATTTAATATTTAGACTATGTAGAAATCTTTGTCATCCGAAGGAAATTTCTCATAAAATCCGGAATATTCCATGAAACATTTATCGGCTGGGTAGCATCAACTAATTGTGGCGATTTTCGTAGCTTTTTTCGAAGTGTTAATTTGGTACATCGAACACTTTTCAGAAAAATACCAGAGGTATCGTATCTTCTAGATGCCCTGAAAAATATCAATATTACAATTATTTTCAATATAAAGCAGGAAACATTTTGACCGGTTGAATAAGATGCCATCACCAAATTATACCTGTTCGATTATAACACATACTTGTAAAATATCAATTTTTGACATTAAAAATTTCTGTGAACTTCAAATAGGTACATCAAACACTTTTCAGGAAAGTGTGAGAATTACAATGTCTTCTCGATGCTATGAAAAATGCTAACAATGCAACTAATTCTAATAGAAGTTCAGGAATCTTTTGTCTGATCTAAATAAAATCACCAAAAGCCATCTAACAAATCCAAATAAATGACTCAATCATCTTTCGAAATCAAAATGTCTGCTCATTGAAGACTATTTTCGACGATAACTGATTACAACAGAATACAAATATATAATAAGAATTACCCATAAAAATGAACGACTCTTCAGAAATTATTCTACAGAAATAAATCAATATTCAGAAACGAATCATTACCCTAAACCCTTTTAATGGGACTTTTCGACCAGTTTTTCTATCATTGCAGTTTCCAATTATGACAGGGATTGTTTAAAAAAATGAAGTACCACTACCTAAATAATATTTATTAAATCGATATTACCTCCTTGTGGAATTATCAAATTAAGATGAAACTGTGTTTAGATACTAACAAAATGGCTGGTGTAAAAGTCATGTGTTAACGAAATTTGAAATGAATATTGACTATAATTAACTTAAAGTAAGTGAAATCGAGATAAGGTCTAAATTCATCACATAAATGTTCTGAGTTATTTAATTTTCCGTGTCATTTCGAAGTCAACACATGGATTAAGATTAGCAACTGTTCCAAATTTCATAAACTCTATTTAATTTCAGTATGAATATCATTATAAAATAACGTAGATAGATTAGACAGAGCACATGAAACTTTGGGCACTGCAAATCTGTCAGGACCACCAAATTGGTTTGTACATTTGAACTTGGTACATCCGAAAATCTGATGCTAAAATTGGCACAGTATGACCATTTCAATTATTCGTTATAAGTGAAATTTTGATAAAGCAAATTGATTGTATCCAAAGTTGGCTGCAGTAGCAATAACGGAAGAATAGCTCCATATGAAAGGAAATAAGAAAGATATTATTATTATATGCAAAGGTTTTCTACCTACTTTGACAAGAATATCTTTCTAGAATAGTTATAGAACAAAAATAGAAGTATAATTTTTAAACCGATTATAGTAATGACCTTTCAGTGTCTCCTTCACTGGTATAATTTGTCATCCACCAAATATATCACTGACCAATTCCATACATAAATATTAAGCAATATATCATTCCAATTAAAATTTTTTACCACTAAAATTGTTTCGTGCAAGGTGTCAAATTCTGCCTCTGTAAAAATTCAAGCAGTATAATTAAGAACTGTAAAACCAAATAATACGTCAAAAAAGTATTACCTATCTTCGAAAAGAATATCAAAACCCTTCCGTTCATAGAAAGCTCGACCGATTGCATTATCTTTTTCAACTTGAAGTACAATCTCATCGTGGCCCCATTTTATCGCCTACAAAATAAGTGTAAATGTCATATATGAAAAGTACAAGCAAGTTACAAAAATTTGCGGCTAAACAAATCACAATATATGCAATAATTTGTATGTAATTGAGTAGGTCGAAATTGAAAGTATATGCAGAATATTTATTAAGGGAGCGAATTCTGTAGAAACTTCAATTTCAAATTTAAATGGTTAATATTAATTAGCTAACAAACGTTCCAGCTCTGCAGAACTTGAATAAGCAAATAAAAGTTATATAGAATAACAAAACATTATACAGTGTAGAAAAGGCTGATGACAGAAAATCTGAGTAAAATATATTCCTATCAATAGATTAAATAATTCTATTTTTCCATTGGCATGATCTAGAATTTTATAAATTCATTTTGTCATTTACTTTACTGCAGTATAGCAATGACGAATCTAAAAAAAATATTTGGAGTAAAAATGTATTCCATATGCCGCTTTCAGTAGATCGATTTTGTTTGTGAGCTTTTTTGTTGCTCTAGGAAAGAAAGCGTAGAATGGGCCAATCAATGAGCAAAAATGAACTCATTATGAGATGAAGACTTATCAAAGTAAATATTTGCCCTTTCAAATTAATGTCACTAGTGACATTAATCTTTTTTATAACCCTCTTTTTTCAGTGACTTAATCTCTGTATTTTAGTACAAAAACACAGAATTTGTCACTATATTATTTCAATCAACCTTCCATAAATTATTCTGAACTTGAGCTTGAAATAATGACCGCGTAATTGACTTTTAAGTTGTCAAAATATGTATTTGCCCTTTCAAATTCTTTTTCACATTCAAATTCTTTTTCACTGCTTATGCAGCATTTTTTTTTAAAACCATCTTTTTCAGCTGTCTATTTGACACATTCACCGTTATAGTGCAAATAAACTCATATTAAAATTGAAAGCCATCATGGCAAGTTTTCGTCTATTCAAATTTTCTTTCACTAGCAAAATATTACTTGTTATTAAAATTCTATTTTGTTCAAGTTGCCTTTTTATTCTAAATGACACGCACTACAAGTCCACTGACCTGTTCTTCGCATGCCTTTAAGAGCCGTGATCCGATACCGAATCGCCTTACATTTTGCATTACAGCTAGATTTGTAACTGTGGGTCGTGAATCTGATTCTGGAATATTATCCCCCATACCATACTTCATCCCTTTTTGCATTGAAATCTCAATAAACCCCACGATAGATTCCGGTTGCCTATACAAAATAAGGACAAATTAACTCTCCATAAGAAAAAATCACATATTTGTTAGTTAGAATATTTTCCACTTGCCTTTTGTAAACTTAGAAAAATCAATCATTTCTAAAATTTCATAATATTAATATCAAAAAAATGCAATAGAAAATGGCCACAAATATTTTAGGCTATAATTAAAAATATATCGACAGCTATGAAACGAAATACAAAAATAAAAAGAGTAGATTTTTGTTGTTCACCTTACAAACATATAAAGTGCTTTAAGTATTCTTTCAGTGATAGGAAGCAAAGATATTGACAAAGCAAAAATATTCAGAGGGTAACTTCAGTGAATCATCGTCTACATAAAAAAATGTTTTTAAACTTTTTCAGAAAAATATGAATCACCGAAATGCAAAAAAACTACCTGGGAAGAAAAATTTCCGGAGATAGCAGGTGGTGAGAGTACTGCGCAATGCTGCAGGTTCATTTTTCAATTATAAGAGGTAGAAGTAAGCTTACTTTTACAATTATGATCGACGCTTAAATTTACTTAAACCTATCTTCTATCAAATAAACAAGCTGCTTTCAAATCAAATAGGATGTAATATCTCTCACCTGGAATTGACTGCTTTGAACATGTTGCATTCATTTTTTGATAATCTCGACGTGAGATCTTCTAGTTGCTCGTCATAAAGCTGCTGATACTGGGCACTTTTCCATAGATCCACTTTCCCAGAAGCGCTAAAAAATATATCTACACAAAGCTTGCTTACTCGCTTCAGCTCCTCATCAGATACCTCCTCAATCACAAACTCATCCTCCAATTGGCTTTTAGACAGCTGAGGTACAGAAGAACTTTGAGAAGTGTACAGTTCCAAGCAAACTAACGTCTTCTTCAACTTTAGTTGGCTACACGTCGCATCAAATGAAATCGTCCGCGATGAAATCGGTTTGAGACAAAGAACGTTAATAATCGTTAGAGTAATCAGAAGGCTTTGCAGAAAAATCACTCTCCAGATCCTCATTACATATGGAGAAAAACAGGACAAGAGCAGTGTGTAAATTATAAAACATTGAATTATGCAACAATCATGTAGGACTAATGATAAAATAGCTATGGGAATCAAGAATCAAGTACTCGCTGAGTCACTCTACTCGTAGTACAATCATCGTAGCCACAAGTAATCCTCGTGAAAATCATACTCGAAACGAGTTAAATATTTTTTGTTCTCCAGGACTCAATAAATTTGGAAGTAGCTTGATATGTTACTCCTGACTGTCAGGTATCTTGCCTTGGAGAAAAGTAGTACTCAGATGAATGATATATTTTTCTTTCTGTTATAGGTAGCAATCGTTATTAGAAGTTGAGCAGACCTAATTGGTGCTTTAGGTCATATGTGTAATTATAGTCAATGCCAGGATATTTCAAGTATCCTCTAATAATAAATCAAGTTTTATGCTTGAAAGTAGCACCACTTGCATCACATTTGATTTTATAGGATTACCAAGTGCTCAAAAGATTTTATCTTAAAGGATGGAACACAAAATAAACTACATAGTTCATTTTAAGGCCTTTTTTCTTGATAATGGCATCATGATATTAATGAATATTGCTCATGCAGTTAGGCAAATGTACTGCTATATTATTTTGATTAGAAAGGACTCACTTTTTGAGAGACAAGAGTATATTATAGCTGAGGTGTCTGTTAAAATAGGAAAGATGTGGGGGCTTAGATGGGCAATTAAGCAAGATTATGAAGCATAAGTTAAAGAGAACTGTGTAAAAAGGATGGGTAGTTTATCAAGGTACAATTCATTACCAAAGGCAATTCTTTTTCCTCTTTTACCTTAGCTTAGTATACCAATCAGTACATAAGTGTAATTTACTTAGCCTTATTAGAAATTGAGTCAAACTTGGGATCTCCCTTTTTTTCTTAATTTATGAAAATGACAGAAATATACCCTGGACTACACAATAACAAAAAATACTCAGTCTTATGTGTCATAAAAAGGCACTTAAGTAGAAAAAATGATAACAAAAAACAGAAATTGATATCAAGAATAGTTGATGAGGATACATACTATGCAAAAGAGCCAAGGAAAAAGTTAAAATGAAACAACACAAACAGTGCCCAGGTGTTAGGAACTAATTTGTTTGCAACAATTAGTTCTTAAGGGAATTGCTCTTTTAAGAGTTATTCCATTATTTAACTGCATCATTTTCTGACTCTCCAGATGGAGTGGCATCGAGATTTTGTTTGTTGCACTGCTGAGTAATTCTTATTCATTCTAAGTAACGCAAATAGTGCTTGTATAATGTTACTACCCCTCTATAATCTTTATGTCCTTCTTGTCACTATCTTGTCTGGCATATTTACAACAGTTTGATAGAAGTGAACTAACTTTATCAACACAAAATATTTTTTTTTGCAATATCTCTGTGTCAAGATGCAGAGGCTAGAGATGAGGACACAAGAGAACAACACAAGAGAGTAACAGCCTGGAACAGGTATATTATTCTTAACCTGTGTTGCGAGAAGTGAGATCACTTCTTAAATGCAACACTAAACTAGAAACTGAAGCATCATGTTCTCAAAAAGAGAACATTCTTTTTGAGAACATATTTCATATTGTCAGAATATCCGCAACTATAAAGATAAGGGATTAACCGTATTACGGGTTAATTCCTGACACTCTGTACCTTCAGTGTCTTCTTTTTATACTTTGTCCAAGATAAAAGTTGGAAGCCTGAAGAAAATGTTTTGAACTGTAATCATTTCATCCATGATTTCAAAACCTGTTGTGTATCTGCATCAGAGTCCACAACTATGGGGAGGGGTATCTGTTGGGAATTAACTCCCTTTGGGATTGATTCTATTTTTATATCTGTAGTTAGTTTTCATTTATGACGTTCCAAGTAAATTACCTGCACAGATGCAAGCAGAAATATATATTTTGTACTAATATAGTTAGTTCACTTCCATCAAACTGTTGTAAATATGCCAGACAAGGTAGTGACAAGAAGGACATAAAGATTATAGAGGGGTAGTAACATTATACAAGCACTATTTGCGTTACTTAGAATGAATAAGAATTACTCAGCAGTGCAACAAACAAAATCTCGATGCCACTCCATCTGGAGAGTCAGAAAATGATGCAGCTAAATAATGGAATAACTCTTAAAAGAGCAATTCCCTTAAGAACTAATTGCTGCAAACAAATTAGTTCCTAACACCAGAAGGATTGGATGCATTATAGGCAAAATGCAAAGAGTTCAACCAACAGAAAAAAATGGAGAGTAACATCACAAAAAAGAAAATAAATAACAAATAGTAGCACAAGCTTATAGGAGTAATAACAATAAGAAAAAGTGCTATGAGTAATAAAGTGTCAAGCTAACAACCTGTATTGTTATTGTAACAAATACCAGAAATAGCAAAGTAAGGCCATCAAATAAAGCAAGAAAGAAGATCAGTACCATATGCTGTATTTTAAAGGCTGAATGATTGAATAGGGCTAACATACAGTGCCAGACACAAATTCAGCATTATCATGACTTTGTAATGCTAAATAACAATTTGATTCTATATGGTCTCCAATGCAAAACAACTAATTTTTTTTGAAGTTGGTCAAACTACTGTGTTTGACCTTGAAAATCAAAAGGATTGAAAGATGAAAGCATTTCAAAGTTCACTCAAGATTTCTTGAAGATCTGCTGACCACAATGCATCATATCAGAATAAAAAGTTATATCATAGTACAATGCAGCATTGTATTGTAGAAAATATAAGTTGTGACAAATCATGCTGCATTGTGTAAAGGAACAGGTAAATTACTGAACTGATGAGATAATGCTTCTATATTTGAATTTGAAATGCCAATTTTATTAATCAGTTTAAAAATATGAAATGAAACGGTTAAAAGCGAAACACTATATCCAACAAAATCTTGACATCAATGATGGTACAAAGAAACAGCTACTATTCCATCGACCAAAAAAGCTGATACTTGCTTTAAGAAAATGTACAATGCAAAAGTCAAATAGCCATATGCCATATAAAGCTGTCCTCATACTATTTCATCTTGATTATTACAAACTTGAGTAAAAATCATATGAACTACATTAGGAAGAAAAGGACTCTATACACTGTTGACAATTGACTTCCTCTAAACACTAGAGATCTACTGATAAGTGCATATTAACAAATTTTGAGCAAATGAATATTATTCATATTTTGCATTGACTGACTTCATTTATCAAATCGAGAGAAATTAGCATCAGCACCATAGTTGCTACTGTATACAATTACAGCAATTATTATTTGTTGCACGAATTTTCCATTTGTAATTTTGAAAAAGTCTAAATTAATATACTGTAGAAATGCTTTCATTCGATTAACATTATTTTTGGATTCAAGGAATCAATTTCAGTCCAAAATTTTGTCTCAAATTCAAGTATTTCAACTATTTATTTAGCTTCAGGTACAGGGACCAGACGTTGTAGTGGCTAAAATAGACTAATTCGTCAATTTATATTTATGACTTTACAGCAATGTTGGCGGTTCCGAATCGTTAGAACAAGCTCCACTTTAATGGAACAGCTTGAATCCACATTGAAACAGCCTAGTACTAGCAAGTAAATGTGACGTGACACAGTACTCTTACGTAGCAGATATTTTAATTCAAACTGGATCATTTAATTTATGCTCTAACTTATCATAATCGATTCTAGCAGTAACCGAGCCAAAAATTGAATCATTAGAGCTATTGACTTCAGGCTTTAAGTAAATGCCGATAAATTTGGGGCAGTAAGACATGAAACGACTAAAACTGTTATCCCACTATTTTACAAAATATCATTCTTAAGCTATAACTCCGGATCCTAGGCATTCCCTGGAGACATAGAACGCTGCAAACTGGCCTGGCGCCAAGCCAGAGTCTTTTCCGTCAAGAAGCCTACAAATAAGTAACCATGTTAAAATCTCAAATTTTGTTAGAATGTAGATAAAAAATGAAAGTACACGGAGTTGCATTCGAATAGTGCAGGGCTTTTGAGAGTTCTACTTTTTGATTGTACTACGATTTAAGAAGATTAAAAAAGTTAGCAATGCTTCCTAAAATAAGGCCCGAGGGTTATAAAAAATATATATTTAGCAAGAGCTGTATTTGGATTGTACCCTCCCATCATGTATTTACAATAGTTCAATTAGAACTCATATGGGTATATTTGAATTATTAAACTTCTAGAAGAATTTAAATTCAATGCAACTGATAAGCTATGAAAGTGTCTATCCACAATTCTTACAAAATTTTATGAAAATAAATGAACTGCAGACAATATGGAATGTAATGAGCCTATCGGAACCACTGAGTACATTCGTTATATTCGAATATTCATAAAGAACGAATTTGTGATATCCAGTGTTTACTGGTGTAAATGGCAACAACGCTTACCTACAAGTTGCACTAGATCCCTCAAGAATCTCCCTATCAAAATCTTCAACTTGAACTATGCATCTTTGGATGTTAGGCCCATGTCGAGTTTTCACCATTAGTTCTGCAATTCCATTCTCAAACAGAGTCTTTGACAATTCACTGTTTATAAAATGAAGATCTCGAACTCGAAATTCAGTTCTCTCGTCGCTTATACAATCGTAATTTGTGGTAACATAAAGCGTATTTGTCAGCATGTCCTTACCAGCAACAAACCACGGGCCACGATGAACAACTTGGGGATTCAGGATAGGACCAATGCCCCTTCTTTGACCAATCGTATGAAACCATAGCCCATTATGTCGGCCAATTATATCACCTGATTCTAGTTCAATGCAAGGACCAGGGGACTCCCCTAAATGAGCCCTCAAAAAGTCGTCGAACTTCAGTTTTCCTAGGAAACAGATGCCTTGCGAGTCAGGTCGTATTTTTGTAGGTAAATCAAATTGCTGAGCCTCTTTTCGAACCTGCCGAACAAAAATAAACAAAAATCGAGTTGGGATTTAATGGGAGAACAAAAAAAGATTAATAAAACAGCACATTGAAAAAGGTAAAAGCTAGACCTTTCGAAAAATAAATAGATAATAAACTAATCTTAAAAAATAAGACCAATTCTATCATTTTTTTAAACATGTGCAGTGCTATGCAACAAGTCGAAGCAGCTACCCCCCCCCTTGCTCCTGGTTGAAGATATATCTAAGAACAGTAAGGATATTCAAAGGTCATGTTCTAAATTATTACATCTCACAACCAAAAAGTAACATTTTTCGACAAAAATTTTGCAGTTATGTGAATTTTCCTATGATTCCAAGGAAATAATTAAAATAATTGAAAAAGGCTAGACATATTGGACCTGTTCTTTCGTCAAACCTCCGACTGGAAATAAAGCTTTTTTAAGCTGTTTCTGTGAAAGCCCACATAGAAAATAAGTCTGGTCTTTGAAGTCATCCGCGCTTTGAAATAGCCGTGTTGCATTGTCGTTATGCATCACTGCAGCATAATGACCTGTTGAAAATATAAAAAACAAATCATACTTTTAAGACCCACACTACACAGATCATTTAAAAATTTTAAAAACTTGAATTTTTGTCCCGACAAATAGCAATTTAGTTCCAAAGCCAAATTAATATTGAGGAGAATGAATTTTAGATGCACACATATTTTTATGTAGCCAATTGATTACTGGTCAGGTTAGTCTGATAAATGTAACTAAATCAGTGTGCCCTTTCGTTTCCTAAATGCCTCGGTTTCAAAACAAGGCGGGGGAGAAAATTTCTTGAAGGATTTCACTTTGTTTTTGTATAAACATTTTTCATTCGTGACAAGATAATGGGCCGTATGAAAACCCCCTAGATAGCCTTAGAGTTTCGATTTGAGCAGGGGGAGGGGTAATTAAGCCATCGACATTCAAACTTGTGGTCATTCATAGCCAATTATAAGATTATAACTATACATTAGTATCGGAATGTAATTTGTCGCAAAAAAGCTACTTTAACATGAAAAGACTCTTCACTTTCTCTGTTATGACAAATATTTAGCTTTATTTGAACCTATTGGACAATCAAAAGTCGATAAGAGAATAACCACAAATGTTTCAATAGAGTCTCAACTTTTGATAACTTCATATAAAGATGAAATAAACTAGGACTTTAACCAATCATAATCATCTTTTTACATAATTTTGGTTGGAACATGTCAGCCATTACCTTTGACCTATGATCTGCACAATGACTTGCATATGTGATCTGAATTGAAGAACTGTATAATTCAATCTGTAACATGTTCATACGAAGCAATGACTAGCCACAGACTAATGATTAGCCAAGCATGATGACTCGCTTTAATAGATTTCGAATTTATATCATATTGTAAGAATAAACTCGATCTCTTTCTCATGTTTCCTAACGTAATATCTGACTTAGCGATTTGGAAGTCAGACCTAGCATCTTACATTTCCAGCCCACTTCGAGTCAAATTCTAACAGTTTCTCTTAGAATTCTACTATGTGCAGAATATTTACAAATGCACCACACAATAACCCCCCCATGTCAATACTAGAAAAATGATTGATGTACTTCAAAATTGAAGAAAAGTATCATTTATTTCAATTGTTAACGGTAATGATATTAAAAAATAGCTAAAACTCTCAATAGAATCTCTTCTTCTCAAGCTTTTTACCAAACAACATAAATAGGAAATACTAAACTAAAACTCTATATAAATTATGGGAGATATTATCTATATATATACTAATTTTGAAGGTGTTAATTTATTGCAATTTTGATTTTAATATTCTATTGTAATGGCATAACATGTTACTGGCGCAAGTTACCTGTGGCAACATGCTTAAAATGTTTACCAACGTACTCGAAAAACATTCCAAACTTGATTCGATTATTGCACATAATGTCGGGGTTTGGGGTCCTTCCAGCCCTAGCTTCAGCCAATGTGTACCCTACTACCAAGTCCCAGTATTCCCGCTGTAAAGATACTGTTTCGAGGGGCACGCTGACCTGATCACATACAGCTTGGGCGTATTTTAGGTCTTCTTCCTGGATGAAGAACAGGGCATCATTCATTTTTCCAATTTAGTCTGTTATAATATGATGCCAGTGTAAGAAGGCTGGATTTTATGTGCGTGCAATCATCCTTAATCCAATGCTGAGAAAAAACCGACCTAAATGTCCATACTTTAACCCTACAAAAAAAGGCAGTTAAATTAAATAATCGACGTGAATCGAATATTCAGCATAGAGCTTTTGATATTGCAGACTTATTTGTATTATGATTACAGAAAACATACAAGATTTATTCGACAGGCACATTTGAATTGCAGTCGCAATGGTTCGAATAGAAAAGGACAAGTTTCGGGTCGGTATTTCACAGCACTGAGTTCCAAAATAAATGTACAAATATTATTTTTTCCTAGCCCTGGAGACTATATAAACTAACATTATGACAATATTTTCCTAAGCAGAATTTTCTTTGCAAAAAATTTCCTCTCTTTTTCAAGTGAGACATTTACAACAAAAAATTTGGACTTACCCAAGGACATTCTCCTAAATGGGCAATCTCGTCTTCAAGCCATATTTTGATATAGAATGCTCTCACTTTGTGCCCTTGTTGCAGAAGCAGTCGAAGAGCAACCGAAGAATCAACTCCTCCGCTTAACAGTAAAGCAATTTCATCGCTGGAATAAGGCCATGTGCTGCCTTGAATCGCATTTTTTGTACCGATGTCTTTCGATTTTGGTACAATAGCATTCATTTGCTCCCGTATCTGGTTTTGAATTACCGTTACGATGTTGCGGATGCCAATAATTCTGTTGCTGGACATTCCAACATTTATCCCAATTTCGTCAGCAATTCGGCGACCATCTAACTGTAATAAAGTATTGGTAGTCTCTCCAGATAACCCTTCGATTAACAATCCAATGATTCCATGTACCAAACGAGAATCGCTAATACCGCCTAGTTCGACTGCATAGTTTGAATCAGAGGCATGAACTTTCACCGCAATCTGGACCTTAGCAGTACATCCGCGAACTTCGTTAGAGAACTTAAGTAAGTGCAGTGGTATAACATTACGGTGTTTTTCTGAAAAAATATCCCCTAGTTCAACTATGAACATGCTCTTTTCTTTCACATCGGAAATACGATGAAGCCTATCTATGAGTCGCTTCAAATTTTGAGGCAGAGCGTAAGGCTCGATTGTTTTAGTTTCCGATGCAAATAAAACATGGTGATATGATTGACCACTCCGATTTTTAAAAAATTTCGTATTGTAATGGCAATCTGAAACTCCGCAATGATTTAGAAACCCTACTACATTATGCCGCACAGAAGCGAGGAGAATGAAAAACTTAGTAGCAAAATTTCTCTTTCCCTGCATATTCGTAAAGATTTGCTACAGCAGGAGTTCCGATGGATTAAAAATATCTTCTAGTTTGGCCTCCAACTTGATTTATTTTGTTCGACTTCCGGCGATGAAATAAGTTTTTATGTGAGACATCCTTTAATAAATTGATTTATATCGTTTCCGTGTTTCACCATTTATGAATTATTGCAAGTAATATCGCTGATTCAGAAAACCTTAAAGATTTAAATTTGAATTTTTACAGTTCTGCAAAAAAGAGGTTTTGGGGAGAAAATAAAAATGGGTTATAAAAAACGTTCGAGACAAAATAAAAATGGGTTATAAAAAACGTTCGAGACAAAATAAAAATGGGTTATAAAAAACGTTCGAGACAAAATAAAAATGGGTTATAAAAAACGTTCGAGACAAAACAAAGTTTAAGGATTATTTAAGAGCATATTTCAGAAAAAACGGAGTCACTATTTTAAGTAGCATGTAGATAGACTGCATCAAATTGATATGCTTTGTAGTTATTCAAGTACTAGTAACATTGCAGTGAAGACCATCCAGTTTTGTTAACTGCAATGTATTCAAGAATGTGTAAGAGGTATGATTCATTTTTGTATGATTACATTTATGTTTTGAATCGGTTCACGTAAAAATTTGTATGAGTTAAAGAAATTTTAGAAGATGCATGCTCTGTAAGGAATGTACATGCATCATCATGAAATATTATAACATGCGCGGAATAAAAGAGAAAGATTAATTTTCATCAAAGACAAAGTACCGTATCAATATAAACAATTTTAGATATTGAAAATTATTATCGAATCAACGTGAAAAAAGCAGCTGGTTTTTACATTAAATAGTCTTATTTACTAAATGTGAGCACAAATGGTACTAGCTACTGGTTTTGCTGTACACGTATTTTTCATTCATACTTGAAGTGTCAAGACCAATGAATAATAAGTATATCAAACTGAAGGCCAGAAAATACAAGGAAACAAATATTTTAATATAC